>VAHH01000498.1:0-28881 GCA_013357305.1 Radopholus similis | reverse complement strand
CATTACAACTTACATCATTGCTTATTTGACAGCTGAATCGTTTTTTTTCGTTTTTATTTTGTTGTGTTTTTTTTCATTTTATTAAGTTTATTCACATCTAGCGATCAGGACGCCGCGATAGCGGCGTCCGATCGCTCGTGTAATACTATAACACTATAAGTGACATTTGTTTCACATTCATATTTATCTAAAATATAATTTGGCATTATGTTTATTCAATGAGAATTAAGAAATTAAGAATAGAGATTTAGGGCTGTCCAAAGTCCAAACCGACAAAACCACCGCCTTTCCGACAATCTAGCCATAGACGCAGAGGTACAAAACGACAGTGCGAACGGTGGTCGACAATCGCTGTTCGCATTCGCTTTGCGAATCGAGATTTTTGTTATGTCATACAGTTTTTCAGCTTTCCCATTTATTCTCATTTAAAAAAATATTTAGATTTAGATTTTTGCCATATGCATCTTCTTTAACAATGCGAGTGTCCAAGAGTTTATGCCTTCGCCGCATCATCAACAGCGGCTTCCACATGGAACATGTGATACCGAAACCATCCATATGGCCAGGCCGCGAGCGACTGAAGCGATTTGTTGGAGTAAGCCAATCGCTTGCGTAAAGCAATGTTTGAATAGTCTCAATTGGAAATCAAGTAGAAGACCTTATTTAGTTTTGTCCAATAATTGGCAAAACGTAAAGTGGTTTTAGGGATATTTACGAGTTTTGAGTTTACAGTGGCAATACGGCCAGTCCCGTGAGACTGTGAAGCAGGCCTACAACAAGTTGAACAAGGTGTTCACCTACATGGATATGCAGAGGAAGGACGCGCCCAAATTGGAGCAGTTTGTACGCATTTTGAATTTAAACCTTTGTAAAGTGTGGAGGAGGAATAGGTCCAATGTTGCGAATAGTTTTGGTTACTTCTAGTGGGCAGAAGAGCGCGTCAGTGCGGCGCTGGAGGAGCACAATGCGGCCGACTTCCAGCGGTTCAGGTTTCTCCGTCTTCGGCACATAATTTCCCAGATTTATTTTCGTCTCCAGAGAGATGATGTCTCGCGCCCATATACTGCTCGACCGGCGTATGCTCTCCCAACTGGCCATCTACGAGCCAAGGACGTTCAAGGTGGGCAATGAGCCCCCGGCCAAAAGAAGGGGTCCTGGTCTCGAACCCTCAACATTGCACCTTTCATTTGTCGAATGTGTAAGGTCAAACAAAGCATTTCAGTGTCTGGTCGACCTGGCCCAGAAGATGGCGATGGAGGACGGCCGGCCGACCATGCAGTCGGCAGCTGACCTGGCCCATGTGCAGATCGACGGCCGCGTTTTCGGAGCGCCGTTTCCTCACTATCGCGGCTACAGGCGCGGACCAGGCGAGAACCATCTGAATGTGCCACGGCAACTCAAACTGGAGGAGTATTGATTTTTTGTTGATCGGTGATCAGTGATCACAATCCCACACATTTCCACTGCATGTTGACAATTTTAATTGGTATTTGCAACCAAGAATACACAATTTTATCGATTTTCGCGATGGAAGGAGAAATCCCAACCCATGGCCTTCTGTTTTGCGGCCATTGCCAGTTGTTTTGAGTTCGGTTTCTAGTTTCTAGTCTCGATGCAGTCCCCTTCCTTTTTCCAGTCGAGAGAGCAGTGCCCCCTTTCCCCTCTTTATCACTACATAAATTTTTGCTTTTTTCTTGTTTACCAAGTACGCCTCGTTTATATTCCGCATTCACATTTTACTATTGGGGAGCCAAAAGATTGCGTCGGACAGCAAAAAGTTTAAAAATGCTCTCTAAATTAGCAACGACGCTATTGCGTTCCAGTTCGCGTGGCTATGCGGCTGCAGCGGCCACAATTCCGCAGCCAAAGCCCGTCTGGGAGGAGGGGCCGAAGCACACAAAGGTGACTGGGAATGCATCCGCCCAACCGAATTGGGGCATTTGTCCCGCTTCAGATTTTTATCAACAACGAATGGCACAATTCTGTGAGCGGAAAGACCTTCGCTACCATCGATCCGAGCACAAAGGCGAAGATAGCCGACGTACAGGAGGGCGACAAAGCGGACGTGGAAAAGGCGGTCAAGGTTCTTGCATTTCCAATTCAGTGTTTGCCTCGAAATCGGAAATGCCAGGCGGCACATGATGCGTTCGCGCTCGGCTCGGAGTGGCGCAGGATGGACGCCGCAATGCGCGGAAAGCTGCTCAACAACTTGGCGGATCTGATCGAGCGCAATGCCGTTTATTTGGCTGTGAGCGGACGAAATAAAATTTAGCAAAACGTTTGGGCCAAAAATGGAGTGAGCTTGAGCCATTTGCAGTCTCTCGAGACGCTGGACAATGGCAAACCGTACAAAATGTCCTATTTGGTGGATGTGCCCGGGTCGGTGGCCACCTACAGGTCTGACGGATAGGCACTTCCTTTTTCGCTATTCTCCCCTCGGTCAGGTACTACGCCGGCTGGGCGGACAAAAACCACGGCAAAACAATCCCTATCGCCGGCGACTACTTCTGCTACACGCGACACGAGCCAGTCGGAGTTGTGGGTCAAATTGTGAGTGTTCGACTGAGTCCCGTTCTTCTGTTGTTTGACATTTTTTGATAAATATTAATTAAGCTTTTATTACGATCTTTTTGTGCCAGAATTTGGAAATTGTTTTTCCGCCAAGATTCCCTGGAACTTCCCACTGTTGATGCAAGCGTGGAAGCTGGCGCCCGCACTTGCGATGGGCAACACCGTGGTGCTGAAGCCGGCCGAGCAGACCCCGCTGAGCGCACTTGCCGTGGCAGAACTCATCAAAGAGGTGCGTTAGACTGCCAAGGACATCTGCGACTGAGCCATTTCGCCGGCTTAGGCCGGCTTCCCACCCGGCGTCGTGAACATCGTCCCCGGCTTCGGCCCCACGGCCGGAGCCGCGATTGCCATGCACCACAACGTGGACAAGATTGCGTTCACCGGCTCGACCGAGGTCGGCATCAGGGTGTCCAAGGAGGCCAGCGGCAAGAACTTGAAGAGGTCCGCCAAGGTTTCCAACGAATTCTGATTGCCAGCCCAGAATCACGCTGGAGCTGGGCGGAAAGTCGCCGAACATTGTGTTCGCGGATGCGGACATGGACGTGGCGGTGGAGCAGTCCGCCCACGGGCTCTTCTTCAACATGGTGAAGTTACCCTTTTGTTGAATCAATTTCTTCTCCTGCTGCAGGGCCAGTGCTGCTGTGCGGGCTCGCGCACCTTCGTGGAGGGCAAGGTCTACGACGAATTCATCCAGCGATCGAAAGTAAGCTTATGGAACACGACTGTGAGTCGCCAATTTGCTGCAGCACTTGGCCGAAAAGCGCGTGCTCGGCAACCCGTTCCAGCTGGACTGCGACCAGGGGCCGCAAATAGACGGGGACCAACTGGACAAGATCCTGCACTACATCGACCAGGGCAAGAAGGAGGGCGCCAAATTGGTCACCGGCGGCAAGCAGTTCGGCCAACAGGGCTACTTCGTGGAGCCGACCATCTTTGCGGACGTGAAGAATCAAATGAAAATTGCCCAAGAAGAGGTTCGGAAGGGTCCGAACCCACATCCCACCCTCGGTTCCCTAATTGCAGATTTTCGGCCCTGTGATGTCGATCATCCGCTTTGACGGGATGCAAGATCTGGTGGAGAAGGCCAACAACACGGTGTACGGACTCGCCGCCGGGGTGATGACCCGCGACCTGGACAAGGCGCTCTACGTGGCGAACAACATCCGCGCAGGCACTGTCTGGTGAGCGGCCTGGGGTCTTTTGATCGGCGCAGAAAGAGATTTCCTCTCTGTTCAGGGTGAACTGCTACGACGTGTTCGACGCGGCGGCGCCGTTTGGCGGCTACAAAATGTCCGGGATCGGGCGCGAGCTGGGCGAGTATGGACTGTCTGCGTACACAGAGGTGAAGACCGTGACCGTCAAAGTGCCGCAGAAGAATTCGTGAATCTGAGACCAGGGTAGAGATCAATGAACAAAAACACATTGACTGTTCTGATTCCGAGCATTTTCCACAAATATTGTAATACGAACTGTCAAAACATTCACCTCAATATAAATTTTTTTGGGGGAAACCAACAGCCACCAGAGTCCCTCCATTTCTTCAAATATAGCATTTATGCGTGTCTTTGCGTTGTTTCCGACCGACAAACAATTTGGAATAGCACGTGGAATAAGAGGAAAGTAAAAATAATAAAATTGTGTGACAGCGAATGGAGATGAGATGCAGAATTGGAAGAAATGTTTACACAAAAGTGGTCTAGCAAAACGGACAGATCGGCGGCGAAGGCTGTTTGTGTCAAACATTGACAAGGGTTGAAGAATGCCGCGGCACAAGTCCCGCTTTGGCTGTACAGAATTGGAAACGAAGCAAAAGATCAATGGGCGATCACAAATGGTGTCGGAGCAGGGCTGAATCGATGATTCCGAAATAATCTCGGAAAATGATTGAGCCCTGTCTGCAGTCGAAAGGGCACTTGGGCGCGTTCAGATGTAGTTGTAGAAGGCGTGCACGTCATTCAGGAACGCGGCCAGCTGGTCGACCAGCTCGCCGAACTGGGGCCGCCGATGCCTCTCCGCCGCCCAGCAGGCGTGCATCATCTCGTGCAGCCGCTTCGGCGTGTCCTGCGCCGCCGGCAGCCGGAAGCCGGCGTGCACCACCTCCTGGATCACGCGCTGGTTGGACCAATCCCAGTATGGCCGTTCGCCGAACGAGAGCACCTGTCCAACAATGTGGATGCGAAATAAGCACTGTTCCCCATGCTTCCCATACCTCCCACATGACGACGCCGAACGACCAGACGTCGGACGCGGTCGAGTACTTGTGCTGCATAATGGCCTCCGGGGCTGTCCAGCGAATGGGGATCTTGCCGCCCTGCTGCGTGGTGTATTCGCCCTGCTGCTCCAGCGAGCAGCCGCTGCCCGAGTCGCACTTGCGCAGTCCCCGCGACAACCCAAAGTCGGCGATCTTGCAGGTCAGACGGTCATCCACGAGCACGTTGCGGGCGGCCAGATCCTGCAGAAGATGGGGAATAACAAGGGTTTTGGGTTTGTGTGCTTGCCCTGTGCACGTATCCCTTGTCGTTGAGGTATTTCATGCCGGACGCAACGCCGTGCAGCATTTTGACCAGGTGGAACATGGACAATTTGCCCTGGCTGTTGGTGCGCAGGAACTGGTCCAGAGAGCCGTACAACATGTACTCCGTCAGAATCATCACCTGCACAGTGCAATTGAGTGGAAACCTGGAAACACTGATCCGATTCGTCAGTACCGGTTCAGTGCGCGTGACGACGCCGATCAGGTGGATGACGTTGTCGTGCTGGAACTGGCCCATGATGGAGGCCTCGAGGAGGAAGTCTGCCTTCGCCTTGGGCCCGCTGCCCGGCAGCAGCGTCTTCACCGCCACGATCTGCTGCTGGCGCTGTCCGTACGCGTCCTCCACGCTCAGCCGGCCGCAGCACACCTCCCCGAACTCGCCGGCGCCAATCACCCGCGTCACCTGTGCGGCAAAAGGGTAGATGCCACTGCTGACCCCACCACCCACCTCCACGTCCTCTGCACGTATCTCGTTGGTGAACTGCGAGAGCACCTCGATCGGGTTCGCGTAGGTGGTGGGGTCCACGTACGCACGGAAGTTGGCGCAGGCAGGAGTGGGAGGCACTCGCAGCGGCTGCTGGGAGCCGCACGGCGCGAAGTGCGGCGGCGCTGTCGACAAGGGCATTCCAGTCTGGCCCTGTTCGGCGGCCGCAATCAGCACTCCGCCGACGGCACACCTCGGCTGGGTGCCGTAGCAGCCGACCGCGGTGCCGACGCCGCCATTTGCCGAGCGAATCAGCGGAGTGTGCACTGCAATGAAAGGCCATCGGTCAGAGCACCGGCCCAACTGGTTTCGCACTTTTCTTGCGCAGAAACGTCCCAGTGCTGTTGTGCTGGTTCTTGCCCAGGCAGCCGCCGATCACGCTCTGGCCGCCCATCATGCCGCACCCGCCTGCCAGGGAGCGACTGTAGTCCGGCGAAATGGTGTCTGCAAGGGAAATAATCGGCCAGAGTCCATCGGTCGTCCGATTTGGTGTCCACCTTGTTTGTAGTTGTCCAGCACGTCCAGGTCGCTCATCTGTTTGCCGTTACGAGCGCTGTTCTGGCGCGACAGAAGGCACAGCACCACGCACAGCGACAGAATGACCAGCACACAGACCAGCACCCACGGCCAGGACTGGGCGCCGAACAAGCGAGACAGCAAGTCTGCGACAGAAAATGCGATCCTAGGGATTGTCGAAGAGACGTGTTCTCACCCTCTGGAGCGCTGTCCCCGCGCTGCGACGGAATTCTGCCGCCGTCTGGCCCCATGTCCGCTTCGTCGGCGGCACTATCGCTGCTGATGGCGCTCTGGATGTGCGACAGGTGGCCGTCGTGGACGGACACGGCTATGCACGGTGCCGCGACGTCCTCGCTGCCGGAGCCGCCCTTTGCTCGCTGGAACCCCGGCAGACAGGCGCACTCCTCACTGCCGGACCGGTTGGACCAGCTGTGCTCCGGACAGGGCAGACACTCGCCCGGCCCGTAGGCGGCCTTGAATGTGCCCGGTCCGCACGCTGCAAACCGAAGGAAGGGGAATCAGCACACTTTCGGGTACATTTTAATTCTGACACTCTCCCCATTTTAAACGCTGTCCTTTTCCTGTTTCCCTTCCATCCCCAAATGGAGCCATCTCCCATTTTCCGGAACGCGCCCCACCAAATTGCCCTAATAAGCACTTCAACAGAGTCGCCTCTCGCGCGCCCATATAATTGTGCCCTTTTCTTCCGGCGCGAACATCTGCCGATGAGCAGCGACTTTGTCGGCACAATGGCAAAGGAGGTCGCAGAAAGGCCATCCCGCGTCCACATATTCGGCGGGAGGGGGAGGAAATGTGTCGAGACTCGAAGAGGCACAGGCACACACAAAAGACAGCGGTTGGAGTGCGATATTGAGCCGCGTTTGCCAGACTTGCATTCGCATTCTGGGGGAAACAAACTCATCAGTGCCCATGCACCCAGAATAGTTCCGCCGCAAAGGTCAACAGCCTTTGTGCGCTCTGTTGACCTTTCCCGTCCGCATTCGCACGCAGCTCGCCTTTTGCTTTTGCGCATTTCGCGCTTCGCCGCTTCCCGCGATTCACACATTGTTTTGTTGTTTGTTCGTGTTTTGTCCGGCGGGAAGAGACAATGGACACGAAATAGGAGACCGTGAAAGAGCAGCGTGGTCGAGAAGAACAATGGGTATGCGCACTGGAGGGTGGAAATGGGAGCGGCCCAAAAAGGCAAGTTCACCCTCCACTTGGAGGGAAAGGTCGTGCAAACAACAGGAAACCGATCTGTGCTCCACCAAACAGCAAACACCAAACCAAGATGCCGAAGACGTCCCCCCGCAACTTGTTCTTTCCTTCCCCGTGCCCATTCCCCCCACAACAATGGGCCCGGGCGATAATTATCCACTCACATCCGTTACTCTCTCTCCCCCCATCTTCGTCAGTTCCCATCATTTTGCATTCTGCGGTCCCCGCGGGGCAATATGCCCCCAGAATCAATCATCGTCTTCGCACACCAATTCGCAGCCACTCCAGCAGCCCGGCACAAATGGGTGCTGGCACAGAACCCAACTCAAGTCTCTCTCTTCTGTCTTCCCCCATTGTTGTGTCCCCCACTCGGAGGAAGAAACACAATGATGGCGGTGGCGCAAATGCCAAAATCCCACTGCAACTGGAGCACTCCAAAACTCATATTCTCTGGCAAGCGGAGGGGGGGGGGGGCTTGTTCAAATATTCACACCAGCAGAGGCAAAAGGTCCCACTCAATTGGGAGGGGCCAAACAAAGAGTGCAGAACCGAGGTCAGAAATCGAGTATTTCCATCGGCGGGGCAGTGTCCCAAAGTCAAATGTATTACGTTTCGGGGGCCGAACCTCGAACATAACAGAACGAGGGAACTGCGCACTTTCTTCAATGGCAAATGAACGCACTCTCCTAGTGTCGCATTTCGAGTTCATCACGTCAGATTGACAGATGTGTAGATTTAGGCCGTCAATTCTTTGTGCACATCCCCCCATTCGTTATATCATTAGCGGCTCTCGAATTTCGGCTATTGCTTGTGTGTGTGTGAAAATCGAATTAAAGCGGCGCTTCTCTGGACGTTATTAGCCGCCGCTGGACGGCCGGGGACCAAGTGGCCGAGTCGCCAGGGGCTCATCACTTTGGCGCCTCCCGCCCATTTGTCGGTGACGAGGGCTCATCCCATCCCTCCGCTCGCTAATCTCTCTCAGCACCAACAACATTATGTGAAAGGGCAGAACGAGACATGGTGGCGGAGTCTGGCCAATCGATCCGCGAGGGATTATCCGAAACGGGAGCAGGGGTCTGTCAGGGCCGAAGAATGGATCGATTATTATTGGCGTCGCTGATGACCAATTGGCAGGAGGAAGAGCAGAGTCCAATCGCCGATTTGTCACCAACGACGACGACTCTGTCGGGGAGTGCGATTTTTGTCACCCGACTCCCCCCCCCCCCATCAGTCGGCCCAATTTGGCCGTTGGCTGGATCTGCGCCGTATCGCGTGTCAATTGGCCATCCCTTCCCAACGGAGTTTTCACACAGCTGTGCCGGGCGACGAAACCCAATTCCAAGTTCAAAATGATGAATGGAGGAGCGAAAAGTAGTTTTCCCAACGAGATGGGGTGCCTTCAGAGTTTGAACCGAGGAATGTGTAATTGGAACAATGGAACTGTGCCAAACCCAGCAGCAGCAACCAACAACAATAACACAAACACCCAAATGGGTGGAAGTGCCTAGCCGCAAATGCGAAAACAAGGTCACCGGCATCTTGACTCGACGCAAAGTAGAGAGATCAATTAGGGACTCGTGGGAACTTGGGACGCGCGGCAGCGTATTATTCGCCCATTAGCACACAGCACATTGCTCCGATGGCGAGGGAGAAGCGATCCGCTTTGGGGATTGGAACGAATGGGGCGAACGCGAAGTGAGGGGGGGGGGGACACAACAGACAGTGAAGGGAGAGTCCATTCCGGGGGGACAGCGAAGAAAGAGAACCAATAAAATGCGCCTTCGGTGTCAACTTTGGACGCAGCTCGCGCAACCCAATGGTCCATGAGGAAAAGGAAAAGCGCGACAGGAGTAGAAAACAGAAATGGCTCAGAACGAAGCGATGCCATGGTCCCTGATGGAGAGTTCTCCGTGTATTTTTGTTCACTGGACCACTACCACTGTGCGCATCCAGAACCCCCAATTTGTGGATGGGGCGAACGGCAAATGAATGGACATGAAAGGTCGGGTCACACAAAGGATAATGGAATTCGCAGTGAATGGAAGTGTTCCAAATGGGCGCGCCCTGTCCCATTAATTAAGTCCCTCTCAAAACTGCGCCGCCAAAAACAGCGAACAAAAAATTTCGCGCCAATGCCTTAATTAGCTGCCAAATCTGCCCTTTTGTGCCAAAAACGAATGTGGTCTACCGGTGCACATTCCGCTCTTCAGCGAAGCGATATGGCCGGGCTCGCAGGCGCACTCTGTGGGGCCTAGCACTTGCCAGCTGCCGTCCGCCTTGCAAATTGCCGTCGGCGGCGACAGCGACGCGAGGAAGTGGAACTGCTGCTGCTGGTGTGCATGCTGACGCGCAGTGTGACGCCGCCCTGGAGAACAACGCAACTTCAGGGCAACGCACAAACAGTGTTGGGGTGGACATGCCACTAAACCAACCCCTCTCCGTGGCGATCGGCATCACCGGCGCCGCGTTGGGCGCGCAGGTGCCGGGCACACTGAGCACTCCGTGCGCGTCGCGAGCAGCCACGGTGCGCGGTAGCTGCAGAAGGCTGGGCGGCGCCTGCTGTTCAGGGCACACGTTGTAGTAGATCCTCAGCGACAGGATGGACGAGCATGCGCCAGTGTTGCGCAGCGCGAACTGCACTGCGCGGGTGGCGGGGGCCACCGCATAGGAGCTGGTCTGGGTGTAGGTGCGCTGCTCCTCGCCGGGGTCGGCGGCCGCCGTGTCGGAGGAGTGCGAGACCAGGGTGTCCACGTACTCCCTGCAAATGCGGGAATGGGCCCGTCTCCCCGGCCCAGTCCGGCCCCGGACCCACCAATTGGTCTCGTTGTGCCAGTTGCGCGTGGCCAGCGCCTCTCCCTGGGCCAACTGCACTGCGTAGAGGCGCAGCGTCTCCCTGCAGCTGCCGCTGGTCCGCAGAGCCGCCACCGCGGCGCACCGGATGATGGTGAAGTTGAAGTCCAGGTGCAGGCGCTGGGCGTCCCCCCGCTCCACGGCGGGCACCAGCAGCCAGTTCTCCACCTCGTGGTCCGGCTCCTGGTTGCACGTCGAGTAGGCCTGGTGGTTGCGGTTCTCTGTCCGCGAAAAAGTCGTCTCCTCGAGCCACTGCAAAACCCCAAATTCTCAGTTTACTACTAAACTTCTCCTATTCGTTGTTTCAGTTATTTTAGTTGGAGGCGAAAGAGTTAATCCCCGAATCCGAATGGATCGCCAGGTCTTCGCCCACCCATTGTGTGCGAACACTGCAATTATTTGGATACTCCTCCGAGGGAGTCTCTCCAGCCGTAAACGCCAAATGCCAATAAAATCGGCAGCCGACCCACTTTGAGGCACTCGCCAGCGGATGATCTGAGTGACCGAAACAAGGCGAGCTCGAATGCTTTTTGGGAGCAACTATTCCCATTTGGGGCGCCCCATATCCCCGAATTCTATTCCCATCTGCACTTTCTTTCATTCCCCGTACCCCAGGCGATGCTGCCCTTCGCATCAAAAACGGCGGACAGTTTTTTGCTGTCATCACTGGATTCGGTCCCTGCGCTCCATGCGTGCCATCATTCCGTTTTTTCGCCCCAAAAAAAAATCAGCACCGCGCAAAAGTCATCGGCTGGACGTCCCATTAGCCGCCAAAGCGCCACAGCGGTGGGCTCAACGATTATAACGGCGCGCAAATCCATCCCTCTCCTTCTGCCTTGCGCTTGGATGACCCGAAGACGAAATTTGGGAAGGGCGGCGGAGAGACAGACAGAATGGATGGATGGGGCGCAAGAGACACTGAATTCCCTCAATTCAAACCCAAGAAATTGGTCCGCTGTGCCCCCAAATGAAAATTTTCATTTGCACTGGTTGTTGTCCCAATATGAGGCTGGGAGAAGAGAAACGAGAAACAGCCCAGAATGTGGAGACTGTGGCTTTTGGGAGGACCTCAGGTTGGTTTTCGAGTTTGGATCACAGACCCCGTCTTTCTCGTCCTGGTTGGAGTAGGTGCGCCAGTTCAGTTCCGAAGTGGCGTTCAGCGTGTCCAGCAGGTTCACTGCAAGTGCCAGAGTTCAACAACAATCAGACACTATTGCATTTTCCACAATTTTCGGACCCTTTTGGGCGGTGTGCATTTGCGCCCCGTTTTTGACCGAAATAATTTATGCACGATAGTGCCGCCGAAATGGCGCCGGCCTAAAACATCAGGTGCAGAAAGCAGAGTGAGCCTTCAGTTTGCAGCTCAACTTTTCTTCTAATAGAATGGAATGCGAAAATGTCGGAGCTAAAATCCCAGAGAATTCAAAACCAGACCTGAAGAATTCTGAACTACCTAATCCAGAATGCGAAAATATTTGGTTTTCGGTCTAAACTCTAAATCTGGTCTCAGTCCTCGGGATCTCCCGCAAATTTGGAATACAGCGGCAAAACCTTTGAGCGCCCTTGTGGAGTACAGGTTGGAGAAGGAGAGCAGCAACAGCAGTAGGGCTGATGCCCACGCACGGGGTCTGCGCATCATCTGCTGGAGCGACGGACGGCGCCCCGGATGGGTTGAGGAACGGGAAGCGCAGCAGATAAAATCAGCCAGAAGTGGAATTGCGACGGAATTTTGATGCTATTCTCTATTCCTGCAATAAGCAGTATCAGCTAATAAATACTTAGTAAAGAAGAGAATAAAAGGAAAAGGCATATTTTTGATTTAATGCTAACCTTGAAATTTGATTTTATAAATTTATATTTGTTATTAGTAATAGTCAAAACTTAAAAGTTAATATATAGCTTAATAGGTCAATATGTACATGTTCTCAAAAATAATAAAAAGTTTGTTTTCGTTTGGGGTCAATTGGATTTGGATTACAATTACAACATTATTGTCATTTGGACTGAGGCAATGCGTCGTGTGTGGACCTGTAGAGGACTGAGGATCAATGGGAATGGGAGAGATAACAGATAACAGACAGATTGAATGACTAGTTGATGAGCGAAGTGAGTTAGGGCATGACTGGATTGGGAGAAATTGGGAGGAGGATGGGAGCGAGGGAAATGAAGGGAAGAACGCATGGAGGAGGCAAAGGGCGCGTCGAAAATGGGAACGGCGAGCAAAGAAAGCGGATTGTTTTTGGGCGGGCATGGGCAGTGAGTGGAGCCAGCGGTGGGCGGGATCGTCAATTATTAGATTATTATTTATTACGTTATACGGTTATACATTATATTGTATTGGGACTTCTCGTTTAAATTAAATCGAAAAGTGCAAAAGGAATTTCAGCATTTCAGGTCCAAACGTTATACACACTTAGATGCTCTGATGGAATGCAATCAAAGTGTGAGGAACAGGCGCAAAAAGATGACGGACACTGCTGGGCAGGGGGACTGCGGAAGTGAGGGAAATGTGCGGCGGAGTTTGGGCGGGGCTCGTTGTCCAGCTGGCTCTGGCTGGAGAGGAGGGCGGAGGCGAGGGATTGGGGTGGCCCGCCCACCGTCGAACGAATAGATTGCCGAAACGCCGGAAGTTTGTTGTCTGGTCCTCAAAACTCATCCAATGAACAGAGAAAGGTTAACCCCGAACACTCGGTTCCACTTGTTGGGGCCAACGCCGAAATGGGGAGGAAATGCGAAGAAAGATTCCAGAATGGGAGAGTGAGAGTGACCCGCGCCGAATAAATGCATTGCGGCGGGCGGCAGCCGCAATGGAGGCGGGCAATTGCCTTCCATAATCCCCCGGGAAAATGATGGACGAAGGCCGCCGAATCAATTGGTGGCCGCCGGCCTGTGTTGGCTGCCCACTCCTCCCGGCCGCCAACGCTGACCGGGCCAGCAGCCAACAGTGCCACTTTCGGGCGTCCGCGGGGACTTCTTTGTGGGATTAGGGCACATTTTGATGCGTACTTGTGAGGAAAGGGAAGGACCTCTCTGCGGATCCGAAGAAGGGAAAGTTACAACATCTGAATGCCGCCCTCTGTGGGACAATGCCCCGAGTCAGTTGGGCAGTCGCCGGGTGACCAGCCAATTTCTCGCGGGCCGTTGGCTCCATTATTATTCCATTTTGGGCCGTTTGGGCGTCCAAATCCATTCTGGCGTAAAACAGCGTGAAAAAGACAGGAGGGGGGACGCCGATGGAGTGTTGTTTTTGCCGCGGAAACCCGGCGGCGGCGGTGCCGAATTATTTTGCGCCCGAGAGCAGGGCAGAGGCGGAGGTCTCCTTTATCCGTCCATCCTATTGTTGGGAATTGGGCACGAACCAATAATAAATGGGCCCGAACACGCAGAATGTGGTCAATCCCTCGGGCAATTTGACTCATCCGGGGGTGCTGTCGATCGATCGATGTACATCGTCCAGAGGGGGTGGTTCTGTTGGGCACTGTTCGTGGGTCGATGGCCCGGGAGGGGGTGCGCAAATGGGCCTGTCCATTGTCTCGAGGAATAAATGGGCGAGAGGGCAGGGACAGAGAAAGGCAACGGTCCCCACAATGGGCTCGCGGAGAGCCAATTTGTGTCCGGTGGTTGGTTGCCACTGTTGTGGGGAGGAGGGAACGGGCACAGACGAGAGAGGGCCCAATTGGGACGGACAATTCCGGGGCAATCGCCATCCATCCACCACCTCCGCCACCAGGGGACCAACAGCACAACAACATTCGGACAACCAACCCCTGTCCCCTGTTTGTTTGTTTTTTGGGGCCGATTGGACAATCGGCGGACGGGAAGTCGAGTGTTTTGCGGTGGAACGGGATTGGCAATTGCTCATTTGGTGTCAGGACGGCAAACAGGTAAGCAGGTGCCCCATTGGCGACTTCGAATCGGCGCCCATTTGTCGACTTTGGTGGAGGGCACCCTGTGTCCGCTGTCCGTGGTCATCCTTTGGCTCGCCAGGTAAACTCAGGTTAATTGCCCGACCATATTCTGCCTCTAATGGAATTTACGGCGCAATCCCACGCAAATTATTCCGCTGCTCGGGCCGGAAGAGAGCGAAGGGGATGGACCAATTTGGGCGCGGGATGGGATGGGAACGGCGGAGGCAGGGCACAGGGGAAGAGGGAACAGGGCACAGGGGTGTTTGGGTGTTTGGTGCGGGTGGATGGGGGCAATGGGCTTCGGTGCATTCATTCGGCCGCGGGGTGGGGGCACTGGATTGGGTTGGACTGGGCTGGGGCTGCTCTTCCGATTTGTCCGGGTTCAGTCAGAATCGGGGCACAGAAGACAGAAAAGAGTGGGCAATGGACGAATTGGGGATGTTGTGTTTGCGTTTCCCCGAATTAGTGCTGCCCCAGGGAATGTTTTGTTTGTGCTCCCCGAACATCAGAGGCGACGAGAGCACTCCCAGGAGCTGCTGCAATTTGCGTGAATTCGTGGGAAACGGGTGCCCAGAGGAGTGTTCCCAAAAACGTCGGCATCGGCAGCCCCATTTCAGCCCCATTTCAGCGGGGCCTTTTTGCCGTTCATTTTTGGGTCTCTGCCCCGGGGCCGGGCAATTCCTGTTTCGCTTATTACTGGGGATTGGAGCGCCCCAGGGCCTCCCAAATGGAATTAGCGGATCAGCCGATCGGAGCGTAAATAACAATAATAACACTGCACTCGGGCAAACAAATTGCGGCGAATGACCCGCGGGATGGGTGGCGGGCGGGCGGACGAATGATGATGATAATTCACATTATCGGACGGAGTTTGTAAACCTCCGAGCGCCCATCCAAGCCAATTATGCACAGACACAACTGCACAGACCGTCGGCGGTATTCGCCCGCTTTGAAGATTGCCGCCGTCCGATAGCGGCGGGGGGCCGCTCGAGAAGGGCCCCCGTTGGCTTGGACACGATTAGGGCACTCACTCGTAGTTGGTCAGAGCCAAAACCCCGAATTGGGCAGGGCAAGACTCGTGGAGAGTGAAGAGTCCCCGGAAAATACCTCCGATCTCTGCCCCAAGGCCGACAAATGTCCGTCCGATTGGCAGGCACATACCTACATTCCAGATTTGCGCGCCGATAAGCCGCGTTTCAAATCAAAGGGCGCTGTTGAAACGGACATTTTTGGCTCAAGGGCGGAGTCCGAGATGCCTGGACAGCCCACCACATCCAACCGGTGGACGTGGCGAATGCAAGCCAATAAATTTGCGCCACCGATTTACGGCGATTGCCCCTCTTCTGCGCATTGTGATGCAGATCGGGGGATGGGGGGGCTTTCCCCGAATATTGCCCATAATTGGAAATGCGCGGGCTGTTTGTTTGTCGTCCGGGGATTGATTCGTTCATTCAATCAGACCCCCCCTCTGCGCCGCCGATTGGAGTCTGGGAATGGGGCGGCGGCGGCCGAAAGGGGAACGAAAAGCCCTACCGACTGTTCCCGGTGAGTCAGGAGATGGACGTTGGCTGAAGGCAGCGGCACAAGAACCGTCCGGGCGATCGGGGCGGCGATAACGGGCTGGGAAAGCGACTGGAGGGGGACTGAGGAATTGCAACAGCCGCTGGGAAACAAAAAACAGTGCACCTTTGGGGAAAACAAGTCGCGAATTTGGAACACTTTGGGCGCTCTGCTCCTTCCGTCTTCCTCGGAGCAATTGACCCGGGCGCGACAGGGCGTGAATAATTGCCGAAGTTGGGGGCACTGGGGGCAGAGAAGGGGCGGGGAGACGGATTTGGGCGACTGGGCGGAGGCGGAGGGGCGGGAACGGAGTGCGCCAAATTGGCACAAATTGCTCCGGGGGACCGGTGGAACGCGCTAAGCGCCGCCATTTACGCGAAATCAGAAGCGAGCATTTTCGGATTTGCGGACGGGGTTTGCAAATTCCGCGGGCCCATCCGCCCATCCGCCCTTCTGGGGTGGCGGCGATATTGCCAATTTGGGCGAGTGGTGCCCTTCTGCTGGAGGACTCTCGTCCGAATAAACACACAAGCGGAGCATTAATCGGAGGGAAATTGGGCTGGACGGGGGAACAAAAAAGGGACCGTGGAACCGGTCAAGGGTGGTTTTGAGGGGAATCAAACGCACCTAAACCTGCAATCGAGTGCAAAGGCCGACATCCAGACGAGGCGCAGTTTGGCCGTAAATTGGCCCATAAAGCGGGTTCAAGAGCGGCATCGCCCCACCCCTCTCGGTCTAATCGCCGTCGGAGTGGAATGGCGGTCGTAACCGATTTATTGCGGTCGTCCGATCGGCGGTCGGGGGTCAGGGGCCGATTATTTGGGCCATAAAAGGGGACAGAGGTGGACCATGCTCGGTCGGGGATTGTGCCCGAGAGGGTCGAATGCGCGTCCCTCCAACTGGGGGAACGGAATGGGATCAATTTGCGCTGTTCCGCCGCCGCAAATGGAGGGCCCTCTTCTCGCCGTCCATTTGGCGCTGAAGGCGCTGACCCGTTGGGCGGGAGATGCGCTGGCGAGGACAAACAGAGAGTCCCCGGTCGGAGGGGACAACACGACGGATCGTGGCCGGCCAGCGGCCGCCGATGTTTGAGTTGGATTTGAGCGTCGGCCGAGAATGGGTATTTCGACATTTGTTTAGTATTTATGCGTTGTTTGGTCTCTTCCAGCTGGACGTGGCTGTGGACTCTGATTGTCGGATCGGTTACCCGTCGGGCACTGTGTGTCAAAAATATGTAAGTTGAATCTCAGAGATCGCGAATCCTCCGGTGCCGCCGGTTGACGACTTCACCAGTCCAGCCATTTGGCCGCCCTCTTGCTCCTGCTGGCCCCCAGTCTGGCCAGCTGAACGGGGATTGGGGGATTCGAGGGGACATAGCCGTGCCTACCGAATTGGTCGCAACGAGGGCGGCGGCCGTTCCGACGGGGAAGGCCCACGCCCAGGGCGGGAGCGGACTCGCCGCGAACAGAGCTGCCACCGGGGCCGAGTGCACCGACAGGGCCAGGGTGCCGAGGGCGAACACCACGGACGCCCAGAGGGGCAAACAGCGCACACTGCGCAATCGGACATCCGCAATCACTGTCCATTTTTTCGCTCACCTCGCCGCGTCCAGTCTGCCGTGTCCGGCACACAGCCAGAGGTGCAGCTGCTGTGCCCCGACCAGAGTCAGGTGCCAGCAGGCGGAGGCCTGGCCGACGACCAGCGAGAGCTGCGAAAAGGAACCCAGTTGTGGGGAGGGGGGACTTTTGAGTTTTGGCTCACCTCTTGCATCCGCTGTTCGTCGTCCGCTGCCCCGACCAGACCGAGGAGCACTCCGTTGGCCCAGAACACGCTCAGGTAGGCGACCAGACAGCCCGCCGACAGCACCGGACTGGCGATGGCGTACGCGTAGAAGAGAGCGGCGAACGAGGGGTGACGGGGAGGGGGAGGGCCCAGAGGGCGACGGACGAACGCCAGGGCGAGGGCCGCCGGGATTTGGGTGAGCAGGGCGACCGAGAGGATCTGTGAAGGGAAGGGCTCTACACAGGGTGCGTGGCTGAGCACCTGCAGGGCCCCCAGGCCGGGCGGGAGTCCCAGCAGCAGGGTCAGCAGGACGGGCAAGAGCGTCGGCAGGGAGTGCGAGAGCGAGAAGGCCACTGTGGCCGCCTGGTTGGAGGCCAGGCCTCGACCTTCGCCCACTGCGTGCGCCAGACGGGAGAGATCCAGCTCGCGGGAGCAGAGCACGTCGGCCGCCTCCAGGGCCAGCAGACAGGAGCCCTCGCTGGCCACGATGCCCACGTCCGCTTGGCGCAGTGCGGGCGTGTCCATGAGGCTGCCATCCGCCACAAAGGTGACGCAATGCCCAGAGAGTTGGCACTTCTGGAGTCGGCCAGGGTCAAATTGAATGCGAGTCGCCCACCTGGACGAGTGCCAACGTGTGGAGTGGGTCTAGTTGCGAGAAGACCGCATGTCTGCTGCCCGCTCCCGTCATCTGAGCGAACAGTTCGTCCACCACAGCCGCGTCCTCCATTTCCGGTCTGTGGCCCCCCTCTGGCTCCGCACAACAGTCCGGCCGTTGGCAGCACCTGTCGGAGGAGTGGTAGCCGGAGGAGGAAGAGTGCACCGAGAGGCACTTCCCGGAGCGACTCGGCACTTCCAATTCTTGGACGCGCAACTCCAGCGGCATCTGAGGGGCGCAAGAGTGTTCGCACTGTTTGGGGGGAGTGCTCGCCTGGATGACCCAGGGCTGCTCCTGCTCCTTGTCGCCGATTAGCCCCGCCTGCTGGGCCAGTGCCTCCACTGTGAGCGGGTGGGCCTCGCAGAGCCAGCAGAGGCGGACGCCCGCGCACTCGAGTAGGCGCACCAGGGAGGCAGAGTCGGCCCTGAGCGGGTCCGCCAGCACGGCCATGCCCAGGAAGCACCAGCCGTAGTCGGGCACTGCCCTCGGCTCCTCCAGGGAGGAGTCGGAGGAAGTGGACTCCGTCCAGGAGAGGCAGGAGGGGCGGCGTCCCTCTGCTGATGCTAGGAGCTGGTCGTTCATCAGCACGGCGAAGGCGGTCAGGGATTGGCCCTCCGCGGAAAAGGCCGCGTAGGCGTCCTGCCAGGCACACAAACTGATGAGGAGGACTCTATGTTCGGACACCTCAAACTGCTCCAGGTGGCGCTGGGTGAGCGGTTCCTCCCGCCCGTCGGCCGCTCTCACCGAGGAGCACATCGGCAGCACCTTCTCGGGGGCGCCCCTGATCCTGGCCAACAGCCCCGGTTCCCCCGCGGCCATCGAGAGGGACAGATCCGAGTCGAACGGAAGTGCATCGGAGAGTCCGCTGGCGCCCAGCTGGACAGGGGAAACGCAGTTCCGGGGCGACTCAAACGGGCCAATTTGGCGCAGGAACTGGAACCAAAAGCCTTCTGGGCCAATTTTGTCCAACGGTCCCTCCACCTTGTACAGTGCCACGTCTTGCACCGATGAGCCCGAGACTGTCCATCCATCTTCCAGGTCCACGTGCGCCAAATGCGAGGTTGTGCGCACGATGTGCGGTTTTCCGCTCGGAATCTGTGTGTCCACCACTCTAGCCTGGCGCCGCCGAAAGGAGCCCAAGATCGAGGCTGACTGGGGCAGACACTCAAGTGGAAAACACGTTTAGACCCAAAAAAAGCTCAGTTGTCGGCCAACATCAGTGCGTTGCCGCCAGGTTTTGGTGCAGCAGCTGGCCGTCCGCAACAGTTCCAGAGTGCGCTCTCCGAACCGATCGCCCAAAGGGGACTCAGTCCCGACTGAAGGAAATTAAGCAAACCACAAAGGGCTGAGCCCACGTTTGGCCTGTCGCTCCCGCACCGCGCTCGCAACCAGATCGGCAGCACTCAGCGTCCTGCCGTCGGCCGCCAGCCAGATGTGAGTCACCACGGGCCGATTGGGGCAGAACACGGAGGGAGAGTGGACCTGAAGGCGGTGCCAAACAGCAGAGGGGAGTGGACCCCCCACCATCAGAAGAGTCGTCCGACCCAGGGTGTCGGCGCTGTAGGCGCTCTTGGCCACCATTCTGGCACACTGCTTGCGCAGTCTGCGCATCACTAGCAGCAGCTGGGCGCTCAGCGCGAGTGGGAGGGCTACAAAATGGGGGTCTCGAGGGCGGACCGAATCACTGGGGCTTTTGCCTTGGGGCACTTGGGCGATCAGCACGACCAGAAAGACGTGCACAAATGCGCTGAGGGGCTCTGCGGGGGAGTTGAGCGCCAGAGAGAGGGCGAAGGCGGCGGTGGAGAGGCTCAGGGAAAGCCAAACGATGCGACGGACCTGCCGAAGAAGGTCTCTCAAAGAGTCGAAAGTCCCCACCAATTGTCTGTGCTCCAGCTCCAAACAGCTCTCCCGCTCAGCTGGCGGCTCTTTGCTGGAAAACAAGTGCGAAGCCATTCGTTGGATGTCCTCACCTCGCCTCCGGGGAAAAGGGCTTTTCGGACAGGAGTCGGGAGTACAGCTGGAGGGGGAACACAACTAGTTTCGGGAGATGCCTTCCCTTCGCACCGTTGTTCCTCCGGTCCTGATCACCACTCCGAACGCCTCTCCCCCGGCGCAGAGGCTGTGCGCGAAAAGGACGTTGCGCGCCCGGAACACGTCCGTCTTGGCGGGCAGCGGCGTCAGCTCCGCCTGCTGCTGGCCCGTCTCCAGGATCCAGGACAGGTCCGCGCGGAAGTCGCTGCTGGTGTGCTGCAGGGGATTTCGCTGCGGAGGACCGTCTGTTTGCCTACCAGCAGCCGCACATCTGCGGGCACTCTTTGTCCGCCCCGCAGCCAGAGCAAGTCGCCGACCAGCAGGTCCGCCCCCCTCACGGCCACCTCGACGCCCTGCCGCACCGCAAAATAGTGGCCATTGTCTCTGGTAAAACCAAATTTAATGTTTAGCGTGTGACATTTGGACTCACTTCTTGGCCGTTTTGGCCATTCGCCGATGGGCGCGCTGTTCGCCTGTGCCGATTGCGACCACGCAAATGGCGAGGGCCAGCTGGAACAGCGCCATGGCCAGCAGATTGGTGGCCCCCCGGTCGGCCAGAAACAGGCCCAGACAGAGCAGCGAGGAGCAGAACAGCAGCAGCGGCAGCGGCCCCAGGCACTGCCGCCCCAGGGCGCCCAGCGCCGACCTAGCCAGAGGGAAGTGCCTGCGCCGCTCGGCCAACTGGAGGCGCGCCTCCTCCTGTGGGAAGTGCGAATGGATGGAGGATCCGATCGCAGCACTACCCTGGAAATGCCTCGGCTGGCCAGCACGTTGGCAGTGTCGATGCGCGCCAAAGGGAAGTGGTCCGCCAACTGGTCCAGCGTCAGCGAGTGCTCCGAGTACAGACAGGCCATTGGGTCTTTGTCGCGCCCAAGATGCTTTCCACTCCAGCGCTTCTTCAGCCGCTTCCAGCGCATTTTCACGTCCGCCATTTTCTGTTTTGAAATATAACGATGAATGGCGGGGACAAAACAGGAAGATTCGGGAATTCGAGGTGTCAATGCAATTAAAAATTCAAAACAGATGGATGCGAGGCGCGCGAAGTTCTTTGAGTCTGGGTAGAGAAATTGCCCAGTTTTTTTTTGTTTTTTGTCCGGCGGAACACGCTCGATCAGAGGAGAAACGAGAGTTTGTTTGCTGGATGAGAGGGGCGAAAGATGAATGTGCGTTTTTGATTGATTGGAGATTGTGCTGGGACGCGGGAATTGGAGAGGCCACTGAACGCGGCGGGACCACTACTACATATTGCGCAAACAGCATTTATGGGGGAGACTAGCGCAGGCGTGATGGCTGATGGTTGCTGGCGTTGATGCTGATGGAGAGTGATGCGAGAAAACGAACACGCGCAATTGGTCGGGCAATCAGACGCGAAAAACTGCTTCGCACTTTAAAATGGAACGCCCCGGGTTGGCGCGTTCTTTTAGTGGCCAAAAATGTAACGTACTTTTTATTAGTTGGTCTTCCATTCCCCATCTTTTTTAGGGAATGGGTAAACTACTACAGAGCACAATATTTACAAAATAGTGACCAGAAACCGCAAAACAGACAAATGAGAAATAATGAAGCAATGAAAAATGAACTAACCAACAACAAATACATAGTCTAGTGATTTGCGTAAGGACTAAAAAACAAACCAGAACTCGTAGTTTATCGTCAAGCCAAGGGAAAACAAACAGCTGTGGTCAAGCTGAGTTGGAGGGGGGAAGTGGAAGTAGGAAAATTGACCGGTCAGTGCATTCGCCGCGCGCAAATATGGCGGCTCTCCAGCCAGCGCAGAGTGCACAGCACCCTCAATAATCTATCTAGTATCTGTTGCTGGATCCCCTAGACACAGGCGAACTGAGCGCTCATCTGCGGGGGCGCCGAATTATCTTTTGCTGCAGCAACACACAATCGCCCCGCCGCCGCTATTTTGTGTGTCCATCACCATCACAATCGCCGCCTCCGCGCACTGGACAAGGCGAATGCGCTGTTTTTGATTGGCGGGCGAAAACACCCTTTCTAAATAAGTATTTTATTTGTATTATATTTGTGTTTACGCCTGTATCTCATGTGCAGATCGGAAATGTGGTGACAGAGATCACTTACATATTAGTTTAATTTTTTGTTTTTTGCCATAACTCCACTTGCGCTAAAACCATAAAAGTGGCTATTTTCGCTCAAAAACATATACTACCAAACTTCCATTAAACTTGTTTTTACGCATCGGCCAAGCATCGTAAAGTAGGGCAAAACGCACCAATGGTCATGTGCAATTTGGCGTGGGCAAATTTCCGCGCGAGGGCCATCATTCAGCCTTTGTTTCGTGCAAAATTGGCTTCTGGCAAAGGGACGGGTGGGGAAACCAATCGGCTGCTGTTGAAAGTGATGCACTTGGAACCCAGAACCGGCGCCGGAATTGTTTTGCTTGAACGGCCGATTTACGCGGAAACCGAGTTTTCTCCGAAAACATAGCAGTCGCATTGATTTTTGGTTCCTAACTCCGATCGGATGGGCCGATAAGAGTCAATTTGGGGGATGGATTGAAGTCTCGCAATTTCGCCAAAGAAATACAAAATACATCGAATTGGCAAGAAATGGGATTAATGTAAATCACGAGAAAAGGGTAACTGATAAATGATAAGGGAATCAAAAATATTTTATACCTCAATATATAGAGTTAATAAACGATTGATCCAAATCAATTTTAAGGTCCACCATTTCTCAATTCGTACTATTTCCGCATTCCGAAAATTACTACTACGCACGATTGTGCATGGAAAATGAGAAAACAGAGAAAACAAAGGTTTACCAGCAGAAGAAATACATATGTATTAAATAATGAGATTTGTTGGTACTTATGCGAGTTTGACTGCCGCTTTTGTGTTCGGCCGCTCCCTCGCGGGGAACAAATTTTACGAGGGCGCTGATAAGTGCACACGGAGATGACACCGATAGGCTTTTCCCGTTCCTTCCCTTGGACAAATAGTGGTATAATTTTGGAATTCGGCGGAAAAGAGTAGAGGCACAAAAGTATTTGTTTGTTTGTTTGTGCGTGCGTGCGTGCGGAGAGCACTACTTTCGGTTGGAGAGGTTTAAAGTTTAAACTGAAAATGAAGAGCCGAAAATCAGGAGAAACCAATCGACCAGAAGTCCAGAGGAGGGAGAAATCACAAAAATTCAGAAGTCACTCCGTCACCACCAGGCACTGATCAAAATTATTGTCGCGAACACAAATCAATTTTCAGGGAAATTGGGAGCGAAAGACCAAGAAGAAAGGAACACATATGCAAACACTCACCACTGCTTCACAAAATAGTGCATCGACGGAGCAAGGGAGTCAGCCAAAATTTGCTCTCAGAACGAACTGTACATCATCTTCAGTCTATTCTCAAATTTCTAGGTTCAAAATTCACAACAGAGGCGAGTGAAAAGGGAATTAGGGGAAGCTCTCTCTATTCCTTTGTCAGTCTCAGTCCTTGAATTGCGCCCTCATTGCCTGGATGACGGCCAGCGACTGCCGTCCGAGTCCCTCGCGCGGCTCCTCCGCAGCCTCCGTCGACTGCTCGTAGAGATCCGCCAGTCGGTCGCAGGCCTCGCGGCCCACTCGCGCCAACTGCTCGCGCTTCTTGCCGCCGCCCAAAGTGCCCGATGGCGCCGTCGCTGTGGCGCCACCCTTGTGCTGCAGCAGTTGGTTGCAGCACTGAATCGGGGGCCCAAATGCAGGTCCACACCACCGGGTACCGACCAGGATGAGTCCGTAGAGCGAATGTGCACTCGGCGCCAGGGCCAGCGACCGCTCGTAGTAGGCCCGCGCACTGTCCACGTTGTCCGGACCGCCCATCGTGTACCGGATCTCCGCCAACTTGGCCAAATAAGTGGCGTTCTGTGACTGCAAAGGTCCTGGCGACATCTCTAGATGCCCCCTAGTAGTGCACCCACGTTCGCGAGCACCAGTTCCTCGAAGCAGTAGGCGGCCCGCACAAAGTCCGCCTCCTGGAGGAACAGTTCGCCGAGCTGGAGCCAGGCCTCCGAGTCGTTGGCAAATATCTCCAGGTACGTATTCAGGGCCCGAATCGCACCGTGACGATCCCCACGCGCAATCAGAATGGCAATGCGTCGCTTGCGGAAAATCTGAACCACACGGCCATTAAAAAAGAAAACTCTACTAAATTCGATCCAATCAATCCTGATCCCCATTTCTCCACCGGGTTTGTCTCGTCCGCCGCGATCAGGCGCTCGTAGAGCTCGTCCGCGTCCTCGTAGTTACCGACGGCCTCCAGCCGCATCGCCTGCAGCTTGGTCACCCGCGTGCTCTTCGGAAAGCGGCGGTGCAGCTGCTGCAGGCACTCTATCGCCAGGTCGTGGCGCGCCTGGTCCAGGGCGGCGACCGTGACCTGCAACCGCCGGCTATTTGCCCCTAGCCCCGGCAGATGCCTGCTCCAAGACTGCCCAGAGCTCGTCCTTGAGTGCGCCCGAGTAGCGGCTCAGCACGAACTCCCAGATCTCCACAACCTCCTCCGAGCGCCGGGCGTGCTCCTCGCGCCACTTTTTCAGCGTTGCACTGGCCTCTGCAAAGCGCGGAAATGAATCGCAGTGTTCTTATCTCAGTTTTGCGAAAGTTCTTCAATTTTATTTCGTCCACTCACCCTCGTAGGATATGCTGCGCCAGTCGTTTTGCATTTCTATTGGTAATAATAGTCAACAATAAATAAAAATACAGAGTGAAATATGATTCCGCCTCTCCACGGCTGACCCAACAAAATGCGACTCTTCAACGGTTCATTCACCGATCTATCGCCCAACTGGGTTGATCCATTGCACGAGCATTTGGCCAAACGGGAATAGACTACAATATGAGAGAAATAGGGGACACAATATGCAAATTCAAAAATCTTTGGTATTATGACTATGCTCAAAAAGGGTTGCGGTCAAAAATGACGGAGGGATCAAAAATTGGAAGAAGGAAGGGGTAAGTATTGTGCGGGAATTTGGCCTCAGAGAAGTGACTTCTGTAATTGGCGGAGAACGAATAACATCCGCTTCGATGTCCGATCAGTCCATGTTCGGGTAGCGCCACTCGACCAGCGGAACGAAGCTCTCCTTCACCACCTGGGGCGAGGCCCAGCGCAACACGTAGTGTGGTCCGCCCGCCTTGTCGTTTGTGCCTGCGGCATTGGGAACCAAATAGAGAAGAATTACGGTCTCCAGGGAACAACACTGTGTGATTTTCCAGTTTTGTCCCATTTGGTAGTGGATTTCCGCATCCCAAATTGCACTCGGGAACAAGACGCTTTGGCCGAGTGGTTAAGGCGTTGGACTGCTAATCCAATGGGGTTTCCCCGCGTGAGTTCGAATCTCACAGGCGTCGAACATTTTTTGTTTCCGGATTTATAAATCTCTCTCTATCCCGGCGCTTTCCCTTCGTCTACCCGAAAGACGTGCCCCTCCAAACGGCTGCTGGCCAACCACAGAGCCGGTGCACTTGTCGTTCAGGTACAGGTTGCCGACCGCGTCCCGCAACACTTCTCGCGCGCCATACAGAAATTCCCTGAGAGAATAACACAGATATTTAGTCGGTTTAAACAAATTACTGGTTAATGGCGCTCACTTGTCCTGCGAAAACACAGCTCCGGTAAGACCGAACGGCGTTGCCTCCTTCAGAGAGCGCACCATCGACTCCGCCTCGCCGTCCTCGTACACGTAGGCTGTAAGCACGGGTCCGAAGATTTCCTAGGGGAACATTCGCCCAGCGCTTTGGGAGATTTGGGGACCTCGGTGAGCAGTTTGGACGCCGGATTGGTCACTTGGATCAGTGTTGGGGCCACAAAATACCCCTTCGAGTCGTCACATTCGCCGCCGAACAGCACCCGAGCGCCGTCCTGTCCGTTTTGAAGTGAATGATCCTGGCCCACAGAACACTGAGTACCTTGGCTGCACCTTCGCCTCGCGCATAGTCAATGCAGGCCTTGATGCGGCGTAATGCTCTGGCGTCAATCACGGCCGACATAAAAGTGGATCCGTCCCGCACCTTGATGTAAGGGTAATTAAGCTCTTTGTGAGCGAACGGGACTCACATCGCCCATTTGAATTTTGGCCGCCATGTGCGCAAGTCCGAGCTCAAAGGCGGGCCACAGACTCTTGGGGACGTAGATACGAGAACTGCACAACAGACCAATACAAGGGCCAAGGGCACTCCCAACTTGCCATGCGCTGCATTTCTGGCCCTGGTACTCGAAGGCGGCACGCAAAGTGCACGCCAGCAGTGTGTCCATGTGCGCGGACGGATGCACAAAATGGAAGTTCTTTCCGCCGCATTCTGGGTGAAGAGGAAAAAATCATACAAAGGAAGAATTGCCTCACCTCCGACGAGCCGCGGAAAAGTGGCGTAGTTGTGCAAATTTTGGGCCACTCCCTGCCACAGCCTCTGGAAGGTGGGCACCGAACCGGTGAAGTTGACTCCGGCCAGATGTCTGTTGGCGCACACTGTGTCCCCGAAAGTGGGCCCGTCCGCAGGCAGAAAGGCCACAACCCCCGAAGGGAGGCCTGAACTCGCGAAAAAGGTTTGTGGAGGTTGAACGTGGGACACCTGCTTCCAGCAGCGCCTGGTAGGCGATGTAGTTGCTCAGCACAGCAGTGTCCGATGGTTTCCAGAGGACGGAATTTCCCTGCGCAAAAACCAACTCAAACAGGAGCCGTTCAACGGGTCGGCTACCATCAAAGCCGGGGCGGCGGACAAATTGCCGCCGATTGCGGTAAAATTGAACGGCGCAATTGCGGCCACGAAGCCGTCGAGGCTGCGCAAAAGCATCGTGTTCTTGAAGCTCTTATTGCTGAGCGGCTCGTACTTCTCCGCTTGGAGTGCGAAATAGGCATTGAAGCGCAAAAAGTCGACCAACTCGCAAGCGGCATCGAAAAAGAAGAATGTTGGTTTTGCGATTAATTTCGAACGCTTGAACTTGATGAGAAGTACGCCGAAATTTTTGAACAAACCGATTTCCGCTTGTTGTATGTTTTTGGCCTGGCCCAGCATTGTGGCTGCATTCAGCCTCATTCGGTATTTGCCAGCACACAGGTCGGCTGCGTGCAAGAAAATGTCTGCGCGCTTGCTGCAAACAGATATTTTCGCCAAACTAAAGGTCGAAAACCTCAGCGACATCCGACTCCAAGTCTGGCGTGCCGTCATACATGTCTCAATTGCCTCCCGAATATCTTGCGCACTGGCATAGTTGTACTCGGCCACATGGCGTGTGTGTTCGAACGGCTAGAAAAAACACAAGAATTTTAGATATGTTAATGGTTTCCAAATCTGACGACATTTTCTGGAAATATACAAAAGTAAATGTGAATGCCCACCATGAGCTGTTTTTGGGCATTGCCTTTGTCGAATTTGCGCTGTGCACCGATGCAGATCGGCACCTCCATTGGTTTGGCGTACATTTGCTGCAGTTCCACTTCCAACGCGTTTCTCTCTGCACTCCCTTTGTTATATCCCAGTACCGGTTCATTGGTCGGCTGACGCATAAACTGCTCGGAGGTGAGGCCACTGGATGGATAATTATTTTTTAATTGTTTTGCTTCAATTTTGGGGAGACCGTGTACCTGTATGTGGTGATACCACGACCTGCGGCACGCAGCAAATTTGGTCTGACCAACGCTATCGGAGATGCCATTATTGCACAAATCCCTAACAGGCTCAGCTGAAAGAACGAATGAAACAAGGAGTGGGGAATGCGAAATAATGAACACTCGCGTCGTTCAGCTCCATTTTATTATTACGGGTTCGATAAAATCTTTGTTCAAAAAAAGTATCTCTAGCTAGGATGGAAAATCATAAATCTGGTTTCAGTCCTTTTCTGTTTAAAATGTGTTGTGTAAAAGTAATTACCTAATTACTAGGCGCAAAAAACAAAAAAGATGGTAATAGAGTGATTGATTTAGGAAATTAAATTAAATTAAATCCAATATAGGTATTCTTTTTTGGTTAACTGACGATGGAAAGGCGGGTCAAAGCATTCGGAACACCAGTTAAACTTTTATCATACTTTTGGTATTATGCCACAAGATCGTTGCAAAAAATTTTGACTTTGGGTTTGGGCCTTTGGGCGTTTGGGCCAGCTCAGTTCCGCATTCCGGCTGCAGGGCTACAGATCAGCATTGATATTTTTTAAAGATTTGTGTTGACTTTAAGTTGACATTGATGACTGATCGTAGCTAAGTGAGAGGGTTGATTAAATTTTTAAATTATAGATTGTATAGCAAATCAAGTCGTGACAATGCTTGCCATGCAACAGCAGCAAGTGTTTCAAGCGCCGTATGCTTCAACCTCATCCACAGAAGGTTTGGCAGCAAACATTATAAGACGGATCAAAGCAGATTGATTGGATAGGATCCAAGTCCAATGGAACAGAAAAATCTCATTTTTGGTGTCATTTTCGCTTTTGCAGCAGCGCTTCTTCCGCATACCAGTATGCCCCCAGCGATGTCTTCCATCTCCACGCCTACGCATCAGAACGAAGACTTGAGGCCGACCGCAGCTAGCTTAGCCGACTCGCCGCAACAGTCCACGTCCGCATACGCGCCACGACAGGCATACCGCTTCAAGAGCACGACAACAGTAATAACTAGTAATTACATAATAAGCGCGATTCTTCTACTGACAACTGATCAAAATATAAAATCATAGTAGCTACTAGCTAGCATCTAGCTTATATTTATTTATAGATTATAACTTATGAACAGGCCCGTAGCCAGGATTTTTTTCGGGGGGGGGGGGTCTAATTTAATAAAATCA
>VAHH01000497.1:0-28935 GCA_013357305.1 Radopholus similis | reverse complement strand
GGAATGAGTCATAAATTCTTTTGGCAAAATGTTATTTTCTTCAAAAAAACGATCATTGGACCAAGCCATCAGGGGGTCAATTACCGTGACCAGTGACAGGCGAACTGGGGCGGAAGGAAAATACGCTAATTTATTTATTTAAAAAGAATGTGAAAATGAGTGATGAATTTAAAAGGAATAAATGTGAACGAGAGTGCCATGATTAGGAGGATCACAGTTTGCTGGCCCTTCTCTGCAGTTCGTCCCTGTCGGCCATCAACAGGATCTGTTTGGTGCCGTGTCCGATTGCCCCGGCCACCGCTTCCCCGTGTTCCGCCATCGGTCGCAACCGTGCTGGCGGCGGCCGCAGCTCTCCAACCAAGACTAGTGCCTCCAATTCCGCGATCATTCCGCGCACTTTTTCCGCATTCGCGGGATTCCCCGTGAACGCGAATTGGGAGAAGCCGTGCACACGGATGTCGCGGAAGATCAATGCGCCGGCCGCAATCTGCGAAGGGCGCTTGCTCATTCCGCCTGTGCGGGGAAACGTGCATTTGATGGCGCCATCCTTAGTTAGAACGCCACTCTCCCGCCCACCGTAGGTGACCATGGTCCCGTGCTGGCACAGGGCACACGAGAGGAGCAGTGCACTTGTTCCTCCAACGCCGTTCAGGGCCAACCTGGGCTCAGGCCAGCTCCCTTCGGGCGCATTCCCGTTTCTTTTCTGCTGCATCTCTCCGCTGAACTCCTCCTCCGAGAACACCCAGTCTGCGCCAAGTGTGCGCAGTTCCTGCTTCAGCGCCTCAATGTCTGGCCTGTTTCGCACCAGATTGATCGTGCGATAGCCAAAATCTGTTCGAGACCGGTTAGCGGATCAATTCGAATTGGATGTGGGATCTACGCTTTGCCAGCTGGATGACCGCTCGCCCGACGCCCGAATTGGCCGCGTTTTGAATGAGGCAATCGCCGGCGCGGAGCGCCACAAATTCGCGCAGCATGGCCAGAGCACTGAGCGGATTCACAACCAGTGTGGCGGCGGAAACCTGAACAAAAATAGAGCTTAATGGCACAGTCATTACTCAATGGGTCCGTCCACCGTTTTGTACTTTTTATCGCCTACTTGCATTTCATACGTTTCTCACCAAGTTCACGTGCGGGTGGATGCGCTGCAGAGTGTGCGCCTGTACGATGGCCCACTCTGTCCACACGCCTTGGCCGTCGAATTGCCACCGGACCACTCGGTCGTCCGGCCTCAGATGCTCCACCCGGGAGCCAACCCTCTCCACCACCCCGACGGCCTCGCATCCGGCGATGGCCGGCAGCCGGGGTCGAATGGGTGTGTAGGTGCCCTCCACAATGTTCAGGTCGATGGGGTTGACCGGCGAGGCGAGCCAGCGCACCAGCACAGCGTTGTCGTCCCACAGTGCCGGATCGATGGGAACTGTGCACAAGTAGAGAACCTTTGGGGGCAAATAGTAAGCGGAATGGGGAATAACAAATGAACGCACACCTGAGTGGCTGGTCCGTGACGCTCATAGCGAATGCACTTTGTCCACAACGTTGTCTGCATTTTTTCACTCAATGGTCATTGGATGGAATGGAAGAATGGCTGGAATTTGAGGGGAAATGGACTGGGGAATCGATTTGGGACAATGGACACAGTGCGGAGGAACAGTTTGCTGAGGCAAATGATGCGATTGGAGTTTGTGCGCGCAATTGTTCAAATCAATTTGTAAAAGGAATCGAGCAAATGCACGTGTGAAAACCGCTAATGTATGAAAAAGGAATGCACAAACAACTTTTAATTGCTGGTTAAACGACACAATTGTTCTTTTTGACGACGATTCGGTGATGACCTGATGACATTCTGCACGAGTCGATCGATCCTAAATGAAATGAACGAACGTAGAGCGATTAAGTATATGTATCGAAGAAAAATATGCTTTGAGACAGACTCAAAAAGCGTAAAAAAGCCTTTCTATCGCTTTCGTTGGTTAACGGAACAGGACCTGAACTTTCTTGATGAGAGAGACGCGCAAAATTCAAATAAATAAGAAATAGCCGACCGAGGCAATTCCAACAATTTTTGCGTCTTTCTGTAGGCAAAACGAGTGAAGGGGAATAATCGATTCTTCGATTCTCTCCTTTCAGGGTTTCAGGTACAACATTTATTTCTGTTCCATTCAAATTTTAATTTATTTTCATAGTCCGATTTAAATGAAGCATAGCACTTAAACAATGGGGGATTTGCATCTTTGCTCATTGTTTGCCGCTGCCCATCCTCTCTTCCACCCTGAACACAACCGAGGTCAGAAAGTCCTTGAAGCGTGCGCGATACAGCACAGGCGGAATGATGGTGCAGGAGAGCTGCGAGAAAAAGGAGAATTTACACATCGCCTCAAGCCGACAAAGTGGACGCCCAGCAGCAGGCTGTAGTCGATGATGTTGTGCTCGGCCAGAAACATGGTGTCCCCCTCCACCGCCTGCTGGATGCGCTCGAACGTCTCAGCGTCCAGCAGGATTCCCTGCAGGAAGAGCCCTTTTGCCTCTCCGCTGCCGGAGGGTCGAACCTGTAGCTAACCGGGGGCGTCCCTTCAGGGAAGAGCCCGTTCTGGACTGTGAAGATGGTCGACTGGCCCTGGGTCGGCTCGAAGCGGAACAGCGCAAAGAACCTGGGGAGCAGTGTGCTCACCCGGTGCCCTTTGTACTCAAAGTGGGCAAAGTACTCCGACACGCCGCCCTTGAATCCGCTGGATTCCTTCCGCTCCTTCTCGCTCCACAGGTAGTCCCCAACGCAGCGTCGGTTCTTCTGTGGCAAAATGCACGAGTGAAATCATTTGAATCTTAAGCATATGGTTGACCTTTTTGCCTCACCTTTTCCCACCTTTGCACTTCGTCGAAGAAGAAGTCCCTCTCGATGTCGGCCACCCACTCTTCGCCGTCGTAGCGCAGGTTGGCGAACACATCCAGCAGCATTGTCTTCACCGATCCCTGCATTTCCCGCTCCACACTCTTCAAGAAGAAATGGCCGTCCGCCGACGTGTAGAACGTGGACGCGCTTTTGGCCGGGTTGTCGAAACCGCTGAACGGGCCTGCAGTCAGCTGGACGAGCAGCCATGGCAGCGAAAAGCCGAACTGGCGCCAGAGGGCGGCGAAACGGGAGGGGAAGAACACGCTGAAGTGGAAATCACTCTCGAAGGCATGCGGCAGCTTCGCGTCGGATCTGAGTGGTTTTCTCAAAGAATAAACTTAACTCTTAAACACCGTTTATATTGTAAGTTTACAAATAATAATTCGCAAAATTTAAAGTAGAATGTTTCAGTTTCAGCCACCTCTTGAAGAGCATGACCCTCTTCTCCACTTCCACGCTATCTGTTGGCTCTGACCCAGTTCTCGCCCTGCCGTTTGTCCATTCGTGTTCATTTTGGTGCATCAAGTCGCACAAATACTTCCTCAGCGCCATCTGGATGGCCGCCTTCTGCGTGCTGGCCAAAACAGCCAGGTCGGCAAGGGCTTCTCCGCTGCACAGATTGTCCATCTCCTCCTTGGGCGGATCCATCAGTTCCACTTCCCATGCAAATTGTTTCCAGTGCTGCTGCGCAAATTGGTGCACCAACTCGGCGTCTTCCACTTCAACAATTTTGCTGTCCGGGTCGCCCTTTTGTTTTTCCAGCAATTCGAATATCTTCACAAAGTCCACACAAACGCGTCGCTTTTGTTTTCCGAACACTTTGTTGGTCACCGTGCACCACTTCCGGGGCAACTTCTCCGTCAGCCCCTCTCCATTGTGGAGGCACAGCTGATTGAACGGAACAGACAGTTCTTGCAGCGCATGGATTTGTTTGGAGTGCGCCAGTCTGGACACATCGAGGAACAGCATCTTTCCCGCGAATTCACTGGCATCGCTCGGCTGTCTTTGTTTCACCACGAACGGTTGTTCTGCCATTTCAAAATCGGGCGCATCCATCAATTGGAACAGTTTGGCGACTGTATGGCTCACGATGCAAGTCATCGTTCTGGAGGAGATCAGTCCCTCGGGGAGGACTTCCTGTCTTTCATCAGCTGCATTTGCCTTTGCATTATTCGCCTGAGCCCAAGTCCTCAGGCGTTTCTGCATCTCCTTCACGTATCCTTGGTGGCCACGGGAGAGCGAAAACAGCACAAACGGAATCAAGAGCTGGGTCCGCAGTTTCATTTTGCAATCGAAAGTGAAGAAACTAATACTTAAAAATGCTTAAAAAATAGAAAATAGAATATGTATCTATAGTAATTTTCGGAATTGATTGGTGGACGCTCTGTTTTGATTGGCGCAATGCACTTCAATCCTGCCTTTTATGCCTTTCTTATTTTTATTATTTCATATCCACCCCAGAGCATATGGGGGACTGCAGTGCTGGTGCGCGAATTGTTGGAATTAGAATTCTCTGCTTTCTGTCACCCCCCCCCTCCCAACAAAGGACAAAGAGAGATTGGCCAATCAATAGAAAACAACAATCGACCAAAAACCAATTCTTTTCTCAACGAGTACTATTCATTTTTTAAGAAGATGAATGATATCTTTTATTTTATTTACTAGATATATTTCCTTTTTAATTGAGCTCAGTCAATTCGTGGTTCGTGCCCGCTGACGTGCTGACGGTATGTAAAAAGTAAAATCAAAGGCAAACGCAAATGGCTCTGCAAAAAACAAAAATACTTACCTACATATTTTAATTTTAACTAGTCAGTCCTCTCTCGCCCAACGTAATAATAATAAAAGGGTGGAGGTGGACATGAGCGAGAACGATGTTGGGGTCAAAATCAAAGCAGATTGGATGAGAGTTTTCGAATGTTGACTCAGCAAACAAAGTTTGGAAGGCTGAATGAGTTGAGAGTCGAGAGTGGTGTCCAGCAGCCCAGTACCCATCCACAGGCCTGCCACTAACACTCATTCATAAGTTCATATTCATAATTTTAATTCCCACCCTTTTAAATAATTTTATTTTATTCATATTTTTCACTTTTAATTTTTAATCTTCTCTTTGGGGATGCGCCTTTGATGCTGAGTCGTTTCTTGAGTTCATCAAATCAAAATTGGTCAAGAGTCAAGAGAACGAGTTGCGAACTTGCGAATAAAATTTAGAAAAAGGGAAAAACAAAAAACGCAAACGTGCGTATGCGATTTGAGAACAGAACAGCAGAAAAGCGAGTTCTTTAGAGAGCGTGAGATAATGAAAGCGAGACCACGAGGTCAGACGAGAAATTACAAATTAGAAGTTAGAAGGGAGGAACGCAACGCGTGAATAAATGAAAAATGAGTTGTAATCTTTAATAAATAATGATACATGTTACTATGTACCAATTTGTTGGCGACTTCTTTCTTAAATTTTTATATTCCAATTCAGCTTTAAGCGAATTATTCTATTTGTCTATGAACTTTGTTCTCCTACTCCTGGTTTTTTGTGCCTATTTCGGTGCACAATTTCCTTCCAATTCACTGGCCCATAGCCATGGACACGCGCACAGCAATGAGCCACCACATATGAAGTACACACGGGAGGTCAACGAAGCGGTATTGGAATGAATCTCAAATAATGTACATGTGTGGAGTAATTCTAGGCACAATTTGAAGAGGAACATGCCCATGCTCACGCCCACGAAGACCACCATCAACATCACCATGGTCATTCGCACGAGGATGAGCACCACGACTGCGGCGGTCATCACCATGAGCACTCTCATGGCCATTCACACGGCCAAGAAGAACTTAAGCCAAAGCGAATGGCCAGCACTCTGCCCAAAATTCCGACCGCCACCTACTCGGATGAACCGTACAGCAAAGACAGGTTTTGTTTTGGCCTTTCCATCAATCGCTACGTTCGTTCATTCAGCTTCTTGGCTTTCCTCAATGACCCACAAATTCGGCTGTGGACCTATGCAATTGGATCGACTCTCTTGATCAGCGCATTCCCTTGCTTTTTGCTCGCCTTTATTCCTGTACAGGTATATTCTATACCCTTTGCTCCTGTAAAAAAGAACAGATAAATATGTAGTTTGTTTGATCTTCTCTGCCTTGGGCGGTATTTTATTGATTCAGGCTAACACCAGCGAAAACACTCCGTTATTGCGGACTCTGCTCGCGTTCGGAGCCGGAGGACTGCTCGGAGACGCGTTCCTGCACTTGATTCCGCATGCCACTCCCTCCGGTGGACACTCGCACTCTCATTCCCACTCCCACGGAGGAGGGCATTCTCATGAACCGCACGACCTGTCCGTTGGCACTTGGGTCCTAGTTGGTACGCTCTTTTGTTTTTTTTAGTTTGAAAGTTATAGTAAATTGATTCAGGTTTCATGACCTTTTTCATCGTGGAGAAGTTTGTGCGCATTGTGCGCGGCGACGATTCCGGCCACGGCCACTCGCATTCACACCCGCCAAAAAAGGCAAAACATTCGGACACGGAAGAGGAAGAGAGGCAAAAGACGGAAGGAAAAAAAGCTAAGAAAACTGAAACAAGAGAAGAGAGCGGAGGAGCCAGAATCCGAGTAGCCGCATATCTGAATCTGGTCGCCGACTTCATGCACAACTTCACCGACGGACTCGCAATCGGCGCCTCATTCATTGCGGGAACGACCGTCGGAGTGGGTGAGTGCGCAAAAGAAGAACTTGCTTGCACTCGACAACACCTTCCTCTCTTCCTTTCCAGTTACCATGATAACTGTGCTCGTTCATGAGGTGCCGCACGAGATCGGCGACTTCGCCATCCTTGTTCAGGCTGGATTCTCCAAACCACGGGTCATTTGAATTTCCAATCTAAAAATCGAAAATTATCATTCGGAAACTGGAACTGAAGGAAACATCGCTTTGGAATGAGAGTTCCTTTGAAAAACCTTTTGATTTACGCAGTTCGAGATTTATTCAGTCGCGGCATTTCAGGCCATGCTCATCCAGTTGTGCACCGCTTTTGGCGCTCTGGCCGGCTGTGTGCTCTCGCTGTGGGACGTTGATGCAGCGGCACTGGCCGAAGCGGCCGAACAGAGCTGGGCCATCCCCTTCACGGCCGGCGGCTTCATCTACATCGGAACGGTGGGACACTCAAACAAAGTCATTCAGTGCATTTATTCCCAAAAAGGTGTCGATGATCCCCGATTTGTTGGAACGCTCAACCGCCTGGCAGAGCGTGAAAGAAGTGTGCGCCATTCTGCTGGGGCTGTTCATGATGTACCTGATCGCCTTCTACGAGTGATCGGAAGGACCGGCACCACAACTGGACTCGTCCCCCTTTCCCCCAAATTGTTGTACAAGTATTGATTTTCACTTCTTCAATGGGAAGGGCACTTTTCCACGTGTGTTCACGATTCTTAACCTCCCATATTGGGTCAACAGTCAAAGCTTGGATATTTATTAATTACAATGAATACTTATGTTTGTTTTTCATAATACTGAATAATTATTATTTATTATTGTTGGTTGAAACTTATTTATATTTCGATTAAAATTTAAACAAATTCGCTTTGGCTCTCGCAATTATTAGAAATGACCAGTGGAATGAATGGAAGAGTTCGATTGCGCGTGTTTCACAAAAGTGTTGTTTGGACTAGCGAACAGAGAGGAGGAGAGACAAAATATAAATTATTATTTATAAATAGACACGAGAGTACTGTTCGAAAAGTATAACAATTATAATATTTGGTGTATGGGAAGAATCACTTTCAGGCAAGCGGATTCTTTTTCATAAGCTCCACGTCACTCGCAACCATTTCTCGGACCAGTTCCTTAAAAGTGAATGGTATTTCCCGGCAAATTCCCCAAATCCTTGCGTACCTCCAAGGAGACCTTCGGAGTCCAGCCCAACTTCTGTTTTGCTTTGGTCGGGTCGCCGAGCAGCTGCTCCACCTCGGTGGGGCGATAGAACTTGGGGTTGACGCGCACGCGCAGCACTCCGGAGTCTTGCTCGCGGCCCACCTCGTCCACTCCTTCGCCCTCCCAGCTGCAAATCGCAAATTACTTTTTTAAATTATAAATACGCCAATTTAAAATTACACGATAGTCTTCCCGATCTCTTTGAACGCCAACTCGACAAACTTGCGCACAGTGTGGAACTGACCGGTGGCGATCACGAAATCGTCCTAAGAGAATGGAAAACATTGTTGAAGATCGGCAACGGGGTATCCCCACCGGTTCCGAATGCTGCAGAATCATCCACATTGCCTGAAATGCGACGGATGAATGGGATTATTTCTCCTTTAGAAGTGAGTGCACCTTAACTATCGGCAAAGATCACTCATTTAACAGCAATTAGTACCAAAACTGTACTGTTTTACTCATTCCTTGCTTATTTCTATTCCAATCTGTAATATTGACCATTCGCACATTATTAGTTTTAATTTGTTTTGTTGATTTCAATTTCAGCCGTGTTTTCTGCGCTTCTCCCAAATCCTACCTCCACATATTCTCGTGCGTGCCCCCAATCTCGTTTGGCGTTCAGATTTCCCAGTTCGATCAATTCCTGCTGGTCCAGCGAGATTTTGGCCACTCCACGGGTGATTTTGCGCGTCACGAACGTCTCCCCGCGGCGAGGACTCTCGTGGTTGAACAGAATGCCATTGCACGCGTACATGCCGTACGCCTCGCGATAGTTGACCACAATCCAGTAGGAGTACAGCTTGGCCACCGCTATTTTTCAACATATGGTGATTGATGTCTGCTGGACACTTTACTTACCGTAAGGCGATCGTGGATAGAACGGAGTCGTTTCCTGCAATCAATTCTGCACATGGTTTGATTCCCAATCCCATTCACACCTTTTGCGGCACTTCCTGCACCTTGCCATACAACTCCGACGTGGAGGCCTGGTAAAAGCGCACTTTCTTGGTGAGTCCACATGCGTGGATTGCATCCAGCAGACGCAACGTTCCAACTGCATCCACTTCTGCCGTGTACTCGGGCAAATCGAAGGACACCTGGTGCCAATCACCGATAATATTTGGACACCAAAGCCAGATTTTCGTTACCTTGACGTGACTCTGCGCCGCCAAATGAAAGATCTCGGTGGGCAAAATGGTGCTTATCAGTTTGATCAAGCAAGAGGAGTCAGTCTGAAAGGATGAGAGTAATGAATACTGACTGAAGCTATTTGGATACCATGTCCCCGTAGTGCAGCTGGAAGGTGGATCCCTGCGCGTGTGCCATCGGATTCGTGTACAAATGGTGGATTCGGCCAGTGTTGAATGAGGAGGAGCGGCGAATGATGCCGTGAACTTTGTAGCCCTTGGCCATGAGGAACTCGGCCAGATAAGAGCCGTCCTGGCCGGAAATGCCGCTGATCAGCGCCACCTTGCGCGCGCGGTACGCCTCCAACTCGTTGTTGCTGGTCTCCATCGAGGGGTGCGTCGACTCCACACAATCCTCCACCAATTTCGGTGCGGCGCTTAACATTTTTTGTTTTCGTGTGGATTTTCGGAATGGAATCGAAATGTGGAATAGTGGTGGAACGAAGGCAGGGAAAAATAATGCAAATGGTGAGTGGTATCCGTATTTGCCCAGCCCAGTTTTGTTGGGGAACATTCACAACAGCGTCAGCAATGCGTGGCTCCCCTCCGCCCCGCTGCTCTCAGCATTGTTGTTTCTCCTCCAGCGCTCATTTTCTGTTTGGGACGAGAGTGGAATGGAGGATCGAGCGACGGAAAAGGTGTTAACGCCAATCGCAGCTGCACACACGCATTTCGCACTCATCCATCGCAATCCCTTGACAGAGCATAGAAAGCACATGCCCACTGTTGTAATATTTTATGGCGACCAAACGTGTGAAAAATGATCGCAATCCCCTCATAGGTATACAACAATTATTAATTATTATATGCGAGGGGATTAATTGTCCCCCAAAATGAGATGAATCCTCCCCAAATTGTGAAGGGGGCAAGGGAATTTGGGGGGGATTCATCTCATTTTGGGGGACAATTAATCTTATCCGTTATTATATTATCTACCTTCAAGCTAAAACCCAAACCAGAATGTAAAAATTCAAATAAAGAGTATATGTTGTTTTTTTTGGATCAAAACATTTTTATTCACGCCACGCGTATAAAATGATGAGAGGAAGCAAAATGATGAATAGTGAATATAGACCGGATTTTAAATTGTTAAAAGGCAACCACATTCAAAAACAAATAAATTTTTTAAATTTGCGTTTAATGCTACAATATGGTTATGGAATTTGATTGTTTCAGTCTTGCTTCGACTTCACTTATGCTGCTGTGCAGGCTGTAGCTGTAGGGCACCGCTGGTCCAGTCAATGTTGAATCGCTGCTTGATCACCTCCTTGCTGATGGAGTCCAAACACCGCGGCGTTGGGAACGTATAGGCTATGTGAATATGGAGAAGTTGAAAAAGTTACCTACCTATTGGTACTTGTCGTTATTTGTGTCCGAAAATTATCCCTATGATTCAGACGAAGCCTAATAACTTTTGCCACATGTTCTCTGATTCTGATACCAAATTGGGTTTGGCATTGGGCAGCAATTTGCTTAAAAGTTCGGTTAGAACACGTACTCCGCGGATTGGGCTTGCACCGTCCAAGAATCATCTCCATTCCGTTCCGCTGGATATTGGCGTCCGTGCCGACGCATGCATCTGGACCTCGCACTGCGATCAGCACGAACAATCTTCCGCCAATGCGCAGTGTCTGTACCACGGAGGCGGACCACTGCCTGGCACATTCTACCCAATCTGGCAGATCCGGATCCGCTGATTCGGTCAAGATTACCTCTAAAAGATCAATCAATGCTTAATCATTAGAAGACCTCAAATAAACATCCAAATTTGATTTAAGCTAAATGTGCGACCCATTAGCCTTCACTTTGCCAACAAATATAACCTTCATATACGAGCTCTCCTGTATGCTCTGCATCCGCCAACTGTTTTAGCTCCTCCTCGTTGAAAATTCGGTCCTTTCCACAGCATTTTGATCCTCCATTCGCTTTGAGTGCGTTGCACTGAAATATGTTAGTTAGTTATGACCGCTTTTAAGTTCCTTACAAACCTTTAAGCAAACCCAATCAGCATCGTGCGGATCAAAGGCCCTCCATGGGCCGATGTTAACGGTGTCATTCACTCCTTCCTCCATGTGTAAATTAAAATTATTTCTATAATAACTAAACACATGTTATTATAAATAGTTTCTACGGATTTGGCAGATCGCGATTTTCTGGATTAGGCACCATACAATAGACAAAAATAAAGAGAGGGAGAATTAAAAGTTTAGATAATGGTTAAGGTACATAATACATATGAATGAAATACATTAAAAGGGGTTCCGATAGAATTTCATTCTGTTTGATTATGATAACCGATACATAATTGATAAAACTAAAGAATCTACTAGCATGTGTCAATCTTAATATTTTGCACCATTAGTGGGTCTTCCATTCCTCGAACTATCCATTCCTATTTCCCATCACCCCAGACACCAAGTTAAGCATGTTTATAATCGGCTTTTTTCTATTCCTTTTATTCCACCATCTTGACCAAATCAAATCTACTAACAAACCGGCTGCAATGGATGTCTACTATGTAGACTTAACGGATGCCAAGGGAGAAGAAATGGGAAAGAAGCGGCCTTGTGTTATCGTAACACGAGATGACGATCCGGAGTCCATCTTCCAAGTTGTGCCGCTCACATCCAAAACACCTCGAACCAGAAATATTGAACAACTTGGCGTGCGTCTTGCTCTTCTAAAAAAAGCGAATCATCCGGGGCTTGGCTATGATTCCCTCGTAATTATCGACGAAATTCGATCCGTCGATATCACGCGGATGGACCTGCGAAAACGCGTCACCGTACTCACAGAAGCAGAGATGAGAATTGTTGTTACTGGTATTCCCCTAGTCCTGCAAAAACAAAGTTTGTTGCCGTTTACAGCAATTGATTGAGGTTGGAAATTATAAAGTTTCGATTTTAGAGTACTTGGATGACCATGTTAACTCCAGTGTTCCGGCTGCAAATGTCGCCGCCGCAAACGTTATTGTTGTTACTGGTATTCCCCTAGTCCTGCAAAAACAAAGTTTGTTGCCGTTTACAGCAATTGATTGAGGTTGGAAATTATAAAGTTTCGATTTTAGAGTACTTGGATGACCATGTTAACTCCAGTGTTCCGGCTGCAAATGTCGCCGCCGCAAACGTTTACATGATCAATTTGGGGCCGGGTCAAGGAAAAGAGGCATATGGGAATGTGCCCGGCGTCATTGTGCAGAGAGATGACTTGACTTCTATGCAAAAGACAGCCCTATTCGTGCCATTACAGAATGATATAGGGCAAGAAATAGCGATCGAAAAACAATATGGAATAACACTCCTACGCCTTGCGAAAAGGGACCACCTTCCATTTGCGCAATCGGTGGCCCGGATTGATCATATCAGGCAATTGACTACAATGAACGCATAATGGCAAATCCGTTGACTACTCTTACGCCGACAGAGATGCGAGCTCTTTTAGAAACGATCCCGGTGCTACTGTACGTAATGAGAAAAATGGAAAATACCCACAAAACAACATGAAAATACCCACAAAACAACATTAAAATACCCACAAAATGAAAATTTTTGCTAAAATCAACAAATCATAGCTCATTCGACGCGTCTCGACGAGCTGAGTCAAATTAGTGGGTAGGTATTTTAATGTTGTTTTGTGGGTATTTTCATTTTGTTTTGTGGGTATTTTAATTAGAGACCGGAGCCGTACCGTAACGGACCCGTAAAAAGCCGTAACGGCATGCCGTAAAAAGCCGTAATTACGGCCGTAAAAAGCCGTAACGGTTATAACTTATAAAAGCCGTACCGTAAAAAAGCCGTAATTACGGCCGTAATACGGAAAACCCGGTTACTCCGGTCTCTAATTTTAATGCACTGCCATACGTAATAGTGTCCGGAGAATTGGGCTCCATTTTTTCATATATACATAATTTTAATAATTTATTATTTATTCCTAAAATATTAGGCAAAAATACATTTGTTTGCAAATCAATTTTTATCCATTTTTAGCGCTCCAACTCCTCCACCGCCTACAATTGGCCGCTCCATGATCAATGCCAACAACAATCAAACAGAACACTTTGCGATCAAAATCATCATTGTTTTCTGAGGTTTGGGTGTGTGACACAGATGGATTTTGTGAGAGGAATACAATTATTGTTACTTATTAGTAATTAATAATTAATGATTATTATTAATTATTATGATTACGAAAATTGGGCAAGGGTGGCAGGCTTGTGGATGGTGAACTGAAATACATAGGTAGACATTTTATCATTTGAATATAGATTGCCTTATAATTATTAAAACAACAAAGCAATTCCCCGGCGAAATATTTCTGAAACTTTTATCCCCCGAATATGCCAGTAGTGATAACTGATAAGTATTTTGGGGCGACGAGACAATAATTCTATATTTTTTAACGAAAGCATGAACATTAAAAGTTCAGAATAAGTATTTCTGAAAACAGGAAAAGTAAAAATTTAAATAGGAAAAGCTAAATAATGAAAATGTAATTAATAAGCATATGAGTGACTTTTTGTTATGTATCACTTATAAATTTTACTTAGATTTCCATTTTAAATACAATTTTACTTAGATTTTTTTAAATACTTTGCATGCATCGTACTAGTCATAGGTCATAATTCATAAAATAGGTAGTTCAGATTCAGAATAAGTATTTATTCAAGTGTTTATGTAAGTCTCAAGTATAGAAAATAAAAATTTGAGTACTTAAAATTGAAAAGAATAGTTACCTAAATAGTTGGGTATCAATTTGATTGCTGAGTCTGAAATATGAGTGCATTACATCCATGAAATACGAATCTTAAACCAATTCTGTTTTGTATTTAGACTAGGACTGGCAAATGGAAGATGGATGAGCTAAAGGGGTAAAGGGACGGGATGGTATACAGGAAAGAAATGAATCGCATAGGAAAGAGATTGCACTGAGTTCAATCATGGAGAGAGATTGCGCTCCTAGGGCCATTTGTCAAACGAGATTTTCGGGCCACTCCGGCACATAGTAACGGCGTATGGTGCCCTCGAGTAGGCGGTCCAGGAACATCGGGAATCCATTCAACACGTTGTCCACGTTGAGCGAACTGCTGCTCATGCGAGCAGCGGCTACATGCTGAAACGGAAGAGACCACCATTATTTCAATGTCTTCTATTCCAATTGGCACCTCTCTGATCCGTCGTTTCTGTTTGCTGTCGCCCTCCTCGTCATCCTCCTTGTCCCGCAACTCACACTCCTCCTCCTCCTCTTCGTCGCCCAGTTCGGCTAGCGCCACACGATTTCGAATGGAGGGCGGGCGATGCATTGGATGGCAGATGCTGAAGTACAACTTCCATCCGCAGAGCACCAGAACAGTGCCCAAAGTGTGCTTTGGATTGATTTCCCTCAGCCTATTCTTGGCACTCATCGATGCTCTCCTCTTCTTCTCCGCCTCCAGCTTCTCCTTTTGTTTCTCCTCCGCATCTTTGTGCTCATGATCAGTTGCCTTTTCGCCGCTTCCGTCTGTGTCCGTGGTGGCTGTTGACACGCTGGCCGCATCGTCCGGCTGCTGCTCGTCGCCGGGCAGCGTCAGTTCGAGCAACGATCGGAACCAGTTCAAGTTCTTGGGCACCATCAGGTAGCCGAACGAGAAAGTTTTGTTGCTGAAAGATCCCACACCTGGTGCTGCTTTTTAGATTTGAGCCCACTTTCTCAGACAGTATATGTGGCGTGCAAACTGTTTGAGCAGTGTTTCCTTGCTCTCATTGTCCACCAACACAATTATGGAACGGCAGCCTGGCTTCAACAGTCGGATCAGTCCGAACTGGGTTTCGGCGCGTAGCTCCCGAATCAGAGGGCCCATTGTGCGCCAGACACGGGCCTGCACTCGCGCCTGTTTCTCCTCTTCCGTCAGCGGCGCTTTCGGATCCTCTGGGTGCCATTCCTTGAATACCAAGTTTTGAAAGATTATTTCCCCCTTGTCATTTGAAAACCTTTTCTTGTTCTTTGCTCTGCTTCTGTGTGCTAGGCCTGTTCGGCGTTGGGGTATCCTCTGCCTCTCGTTTGTTGTTATTGCGTCGGCGCTTTGCCTGCTCGGACATGTTCATCTGGTTGAGCAAGTAGCCGATCAGGAAAATGAAGAGCAACGTGCCCATGACGCTTGCAAACGGCAAAAGCTGGAATGCCAAAATTGTGTTTGTTGGCACCAAAGTAGGTATGCTGATTTGCGCTCACAAATGTGGTGATGTCGTTCTGTTGGCGTCTGGGAGGGGGCCATCGCACATATTGGAAGTGCTGCTGTTCCCTGTGGAATTGCTCTCGGCGCATTCCTTCGTATTGCTCTTCCGTCATGCCGAACGTGTCGTAGGCTTTGCGCCTCTGTGGACTGGAGAGTATCTGAACAAAGCGCTTTAAAATGCCGACGAAAAACTGTCTAAAAATTTTTGATCATCATCACTTGCAATTTGTCTCTTACTTTACAGTTTACACTAGAGGTCGGAGTAACCGTGTTTTCCGTATTACGGCCGTATTACGGTACGGCTCCGACCTCTAGTTTACACCATTTTCCCACCTTATATGCCTGATTGATAGCCATGAAGCGTTCCTCCGCTTCCGGGCGCTTGTTCTTGTCCGGATGCCATTCCATTGCGAGCCGTTTGTATGCCTGTTTGATGTCCTTTTGTGTAGCGGTTCGCCGCACCCCCAGCATTTGGTAGGGGTTGAACTCGTTGGAGGAGTAGGATTGGGAAGCGACATTGTTGGCATCGATGAAGAGGATGGCCAGCACAACGAGGGCGAAGTGCGGGAACATTTTTGGATTAACGCCGAAGAGTGGAGAACAATTGCGAAGCAGTGTGAATAACGGATTCGTTCGTCTTTCTGCTTCACTTTCGCATTTTTAAAGTAACTGCCTTTGGTAAAAATAGATTAATTTGGCGAATCTAATAGAAGCTGGTAACCTTTTTGTTCCGCAAAGAAAGGACTTGCCAGCAGACAGACAATCTTGCTTATTTTCTACGCACCAACTGCTTTGCATCCGGCAGCCGGCACAGAAATAGAAGAAATATTGATCTCTCGAGAATAAGTAAAAGGGAGGGCAGTGGAGTCTGCAGTGCAAGGGAATGGGAGGGGAGGATTGACGGACGCAGACGAGATACGGAATTGGAGGCTGCTGAAGTGCTGAACCACTGGCTCACTGCATCTGGCACTCTGGTAGTCTGGCATTGCGGCGTGCGGCCGTGGCAGGGCAGGAGAGTAACAGAATGCCAACAAAAATACAAACAAATAAAGAAGCAAGAAGGACGAAAACGCAAGAAGAACGGCGCGACCAAATCAAATGCACATCCACATCACTTTCGTTGGCATTTTTTCCAATTGATTGGCATCTTCAATTCTCCCCTTCGATTTATTTTTATTATTCTTTCCAAAAAATGATCCCCGACGTACGCTCAATTTATGCATCGATCCTGGTTGTGCTGATCCTGCTGTCTACTTCTCTTGGCGACAAAGAAGAGTTGCCAAAGGAGAAGCAGCACCACGGCAGGGAAACATTTGAGCAGAAACACCACGGGAGTGCGGACGGCAAACACAATGTGGAAATGGACCATAAAGCAGTGCTCGGTAAGTGCTAAAAGGGAAGGCAAATTAGTAAAGTAGAAATGTCCAGGGTCCGAAAAGGCGGTGCACGAGTTCGACGATTTGCCTCCGGAAGAGTCGAAAAAGCGGCTGCGGGTGTTGGCCAAGAAAATGGACGCCGACAAGGTATGGTAACGGAATAGAAGTTGAAACGTAGCAACTTCATTGGCAGGATGGATTCATCTCGATGGAAGAGCTGACCGAATGGGTGAGGAACTCGTTGATGACTCTGGACCAGGAGGAGACCAGAGAGCGCTTTGACGAACTGGACGAAAGTAGGCCAAAGTGGGAAAGACACGTGAAACACTTCATTCAGACAAGGACGGTATTATCACGTGGGCCGAGTACATCCAGGAGGCGTTCGGTGTTAGCGATGGTGATGAGGCAGAAAAGCTACTGACTGACCCCGACGATTTGAAAGTAGTATTCTGCAGAGAATTTTTTCCATATTAAAGTTTGGGTTCAGCTGTTCGAGGAGGACAGACGCTATTTTGCTGCTGCGGACCTGGACAGCGACATGAAGTTGAGCAAAGAGGAGTTCAACGCCTTCCAAAATCCAGAACACGCACAGCACATGCACCAAACGCTGATTGAGGTATAGAAAGTGGACCGCGCTAAAATGTTTTGGACAACTTTCACAGAACACACTAATCGAAAAAGACGCAAACAAAGACGGCAAGATTGATCTCGGCGAGTTCATGGGCGATCTGTCACATGAACAGCCCCAATCGGAATGGTCGGTTATTGCTGAAAAAGGAATCAATGGTGTTCATACAAAATATGATTAGAGCTATTTCCTACTCTGTTATTTGCCCAAAACACTTAGGTACCTGACGGAGAAGACGCGCTTCAAACAGGAGTATGACAAAAACGGGGACGGATTCCTAGAGGGCGAGGAGTTGCGCACATGGCTCATCCCAGACCTGAGCCAAACGGCGCGACAAGAGGCTCAACATTTGGTGGAAAGTGCGGACGCGGATAAGGTGGGGGTGGAGGGATTGGTTGCCTTTATTTATGTGATTCGGTCGGACAGGACGGACAATTGACGCTGGACGAGGTGGTGGACGCGTACAAGACTTTCGTCGGTTCCGAGGCCACCAACTACGGAGAGCACTTGCTCAACGTGCGCCACGACGAGCTCTGATCATTTCGAAATATCATTTTTTCCCAAATTAAAAAAACCATTCTGTCGATTGTAGGTTTTCTCGAATATCTCCTACAAAAAAGTGCTAAATGTTCCACCAATGCTGGACTGTCGATTTCCTTATGCTGTTGACGATTCTCCCATTTTTCCTCATTCTGTCACCCCTTCATTTTTGTCCAAGTTTATTTATTATTTGTCTCCCATTTTGGTGCATTTTTCTTCAAAAACCATAAGCTTTTTTGCGCAATTTGTATCAAATCCATTTATTATTATTTTTGCTTTGATTTTTTGGGAATAAACAATCGAGTAAAAACAAACCAAATTTGATGGTGCACTTTGTCACAAAAGAATGAGGAAGGAGTTCAGCGGAAATTAAGCTCTGGCCGGAAAATTAGCATATTTTCGTTGAGCCAGTCCAACAAACAAAGGCGTGGAAAAGTGCGGATTTTCCGCGATCAATTTTTGGCGAACAGTTGAACAAACAGCAATCTGGGGAAGAGTGACGATGGATGGATGAGCGGATTTGCAAGTCGGCTCGTTCTCGTTTATTGCACCGCTCACTCATTCGACTCTGCTGGGCGCGCCTTTTTCCCAATTCCGTAAAATGGCAAGCCTCAATCGGCGCCTGGTTTGCGGTGTTCTGGCCCTGCTCCTCTTGGTCATTCGCCATTGCATTTCGTTCTCCCCATATGGGTTCAGGTCTACGCCTCGCTCTGGTTCCGTTTGCGGTCGCCAGCCTCGCCCGCGTCCAGCGATGACTTCCTGGTCTTGTTGCCTCCGAAACAACAACACGAGGCGGGGCAGAATCCCTCTGTGCTGCTGCAGGAGACGATCTGTCCCAGGGGCGCAGAGCTCTGCTTCAAGGTGGAGGACCACGTTTTGCCCGACCAGCGGTTTGGAAACAGAAGCAATATGATATATGATGAGAATTTCCTGCCTTAGCACAGCGAGCGGACTCAGCTACCAGCGCAGATTGATGGTGGAGACGGTCGATGACGTTGTGCTCTCGGTGGCCCTGTTGGAGCCGAAACCAGGTCCTTTCAGCCGAAAGTTGATTCCTGTGGTCTTTCCCAATTTTGTAGAAGAACCCTTCCGCGCCCAGAACACGGCCCATTGGCCCGTCCGCAAGACGAGTCTGGTGCTCGGCTACTCGCGCGTGATTGTTGGCCAAATGCTGGCCACCGGGTGCGCACCTCTGGACGCAAAGGGGAGGCAAACGCGCACTCTGATGATCGGGCTGGGCGGCGGCGCTATCCCCAGCATGTTGACCGAATTGGACGCAAACGTGGGAAACGGGAGTGGACAAACGGGACACCACCACCACTAACACTGAAGGTTGCAGCACGAGGTGACCTCCATTGAGCTGGAGCCGGCGATGGAGTGAGTGAATGCGGACAGAGGGGTTGATTTGCCCAAACCCAATAAAGGTACATTGCCCGACGATGGTTCGGTCTGGAGGAGTCACAGCGCCAGCGAGTGCTGATCCGCAACGGCGAAGACTTCATCACGGACTGGCGCGAGTCAGGTGAGAAATGTGAAAAGTGAAACTGACATGCACCTTTATGTCCAAACAATGAGTGGAAATTGAATGGAACTTTTATCTTTCTATCAATGTTTCGGCTGAATAGCTCTCGCGAAGCCCATGCGCTTGTTGCCGATGTCGTGCACATTGCAGTACTGGCGGATGAACGGGTCGCCCAGAATCCAGTCGGGCCCGAAGCCCCACGAGCTGTATGGGACCATTGCGAAGATGCACAGGTTTTTGTCATCTGCGTCGCCCGCAGAGATTGAGAGCACTTCCCGAGGCAGTGAGTACTGCTCCCCGTTGATGGTGAACACAACCGGTTCGTACTGCTTGTCGCACGGCAGCGTGTACAGTCCGGCTTCCTTGTCCCATTGCATGCCGCCGATCGCCTTCACAATCCCGTTCACGATGCTCTTGGTGCCGATGATCAGCGAGGTGCCCGTGTCCGAGATCACTTTTTGGCGCTTCTTCGACACGTATTTGCCGCTGCCGTAGCTGACCCCCTCAATCTGGAACTCGTAGTAGGTCTGGTGTGTCAGGGGGGCCCAGCCGATGACTGGGCCGCAGTTCTGGGTGTCCAGCCCGCCCCAGGTGAACACTCCGCCCGGCCTCTTGGCGGCATCCGGGCCCTCGGTCTCCAGAAACACGCTGAACATCGGCTCGTCAAGAAGTCCCTGCGCCATTGCGTTCATCAGCGGCGGAGCCACCCCGTCCACTGCAATCGATCTGAAAATGAGCGTAGATTTGTGGCGAAATTCCGCGCTTTCACCTGTAGGCCAGTCCCAGAATGCCGTCCATAGGCACGCCGCGGAAGAACTTTCCAAGTGTCGTGGCCTGTCCAATGAATGTGTTCGGCACGCTTAGTGCGTTTGTGTCTGTCGCACCACCGAACTGAAACAAAAGGGAAATTGTAGCACAAACTCATTGTCCGTCCACAACGAACTCGGACAGTGTCCATGCCCAGAAAGCCGTCGACGAATCCCGTCCCGTAGGCAATCTCAACAACAGGAGAGTATTATTTGTGGACAACACTGAAGCAACCTTGAAGGCCTGTCCATGCTTCACATAAGTCTTTGAGCGTTTGCTCTCAAACTTGTGCTTCTGGTCGCAGCTGCTGACTTTGCTCAGCTTTCCGCAACAGTACTCGTCGCAGTTGGGGTTGCAATAGACTTAAAAAAATTCGGTAAAACAAGAGCAGAGTGAATGAACTACTGACACGGCATTTTGCACATTTTGTCGCAGGCCTGCGTGTAGTCGCAACTGGAGTCGGGCACCTAAAGGGTGGCTGGATTTTTTGGGGCATTTCCGCATCCACACATGCCCAGAGATTGGCGGACCCCGTGTCCAGCACAATTTCGAACTCTTGCGGCGGAGTGCCTGCAAACGGTTGGGGATAACTCGCAATCTTCGGCTGCCTTTTGACCCACCAATGGACACCGCTGCCACGTATTCCATGTCGTAGTAGTCGTACACCTCCTGCTCCCACTGCCTGCCGACCACTGCGCGCGTCCACGAGTCCTCGCGTTGGCGATTGTACAGACGCGAGACGCGCTCCGCTTCGTGGTACGCCTTCACCGCCATTCGCGAGGCCAGTTTGCGCAGCGGCGAGACACGCTCGCTCTCAAACCGCCGCACTCGGAACTCGAACACTTTGGCATCGGCCACGAGGAGAAGGAGGGGCAGGAGAAGCCAACAAAAAGTGCTCATTTGCGTGTTTGGTGAAAGTGGGAATTTGGAGGGAAATAAATTAATAAATAGAGGAGACAAGAGACTCGCGTACAGAGAAGTGTGGATGGACAGATTGGGCGGCGGAATTCCAAGGCACCGGAATAGGAACTGAGAACTGATAAGACACAAGAGTGGGGAAAATATGGAAGAAAGAAAGGAAACGAAAACGCACTTAATCCTGTGCTGTCTCTCTTCGTTGGCACTCCTTTTCTGACTTTCGAACTCTCATAATATTTAAGTATTTATCATTCACTCAAATTTTAATCCTGAAAAGGTCAGAAGTTGTCTCTCGATAAATGTTTGAATTTCGAAAAACCCCAGTCCCTAATAGGTAGGTTCAAACATCCATTCTCCTGTTGACAACACCTCCAGGACCCCCATACTCCGTCGCAATGTTTAACCGTTCAGATAGCCGTTTCGATTGCATCGTGATCGACGCATGTGTCAGCACTGTTCCGAGTGCCGATGCCGACTATCCGCTGATGTGTCCGCCGGAGAGCTTTGTGGCCAACGAGGAGATGGTGCGCAAACTGTTCCAGATGCTCAGGATAACAGGCACATTGGAACCGGTGTTGTGGTGAAACATTTGTGTGTGCCCTGAAGGAACTCTGCTGGTCAACACGTTTGTGGTCGAAACAGAGGCGAACGCGCAAAAAGTGGCCGAGAAGCGCCAGTTCCTGTTGGAACTGTTCCGGCACACCTTCGGCTACTGCTACTACGCTTCGGACCACTACAACAGGGCACGCGCGCAAAAGACTCGGAAACGGCACAATCCAAAATGCCCGTTAAGATTCTGGTGTGCACTTTGGCGCTGCCCAAGGATGAGCCGATGAGCGACGCGCTTTATGAGCGCAAAATACGGGAGTGGCCGGAATGGCTCCGGCGGGAGTTGCGTTCGAGTGTGCGCATTGAGAATGAACTGTGGAGGCCGGAAAAAAGTGAAATGTGATACAAAACTGAACCAATAAATTTATCCCATTCATTCTCTAACTGAAAACAAAGTGCTTGTCCGCTAAAATTTGGAGGCAAAGTGCTCTCGTCGCACAACGATGTCCTTGGCAGTGCGAATGTGCTCAATGCTGGGACAGCCTGTGAAAGGGGAACGGAATCTTTTGTGATTTTTTTTCGCAAATTTACACCATTTCTCGATTTTTCCAAGATAACTACTCCGAGTCTAGACCCCTCATTTTCGGTCGTCCCCCCACTGACCAGAGAGGCGCATTGCGTAGTCGAGCTCCGTGCTGAGCAGATTGAGCACGTGCCCCACGCCCTCTTTTCCGCCCACGGCCAGCCCGTAGAGCACTGGCCGTCCAACGAACACCATGGAGGCGCCCAGCGCCAGCGCCTTGAACACGTCCACGCCAGTGCGGAATCCGCCGTCCACGAACACCGGCACCCGGCCGCGCACTTCTCGCACCACTTCGGGCAGCGCTTCAATCTGGACGCGGGGAATGGTGGAGTCCTTTGCCGCAACAAAACTTGGCATTATTCAATAACATTAATTGGATTTCAATTTCATAGCATCCTTTGGCCCTTTTGCCGAGACGTACAGTTGCCACGCAGTGGTCCAGTTGTCTGCCTCCGTGGTTGGACACCACAATGCCTGCTGCGCCCGCCTCCAGAGCCATCCGGGCGTCGTCCGCGCGCACAATGCCCTTCACGAGGACCGGCAGCGTGGTGAACTGGATGAGCCACCTGAGGTGGTCCCAGTTGAGTGAGGCGTCGAACAGCGAGAACACGTAGCGGGACAGCCCGGAGGCACCGACGTCTGCCTGGAAGGTGCTCGAGTGGGAAGAAGCGGAGGAGAGCTCAGCAAAGTTGGCAATCCTGAGGACAGAAGGAATTATGAAATCGTTTTGTGGTTGAAAAGACAAAGCAAGTACTTTCTAATGTAATTGCTAGTTTTGGCCTGCCTCAAATGCGACGGCAGTTGAAACCCGTTTTTCTCGTCCGCTCTTCTCCGTCCGAACACCGGCGCATCCACTGTGAGCACCAGTGCGCTGAAGCCGGCCCTTTCGGCGCGGCGCACAATTTGTTCGGTGAGCGCGCGGTCTTTGTAGATGTAGAGCTGGGAAAGGGCGGATTGGGTGGCACTAGATTGGAGGGAACCTGGAACCAGAGAGTGCTGTTCGGAGGCGCATTCCGCGCCAACTCCTCCAAAGGGACTGTGGACAGCGTGGAACAGATCATCGGCGCTCCCATCTCTCCGGCCGCTGCCAACCCATCGAATTGTGTGCACTTGAGTGACGAGAAGCCCCTTTGTAAAATGCCTCACCTTTCGCAGTGGCGATTTCGCCCTCGTCGTGGGCCATTCGCTGAAAGGCGGTTGGCGCTACCCCAATCGGATGGGGGAATGTGCCCTCGAAGTGGGACCCTTTGGGCGAACGCAAGCAAATGCGCACTGACGAATCGAGTGCGGACACGTCCCGAAGGGCGAACGGACGGAGAAGTAAACTGCGAGGGAAACAACTGCCATAAAACATAAAAGAGAAATTTTAAAAAGTTAGATTTGGGAGGTTAGCGAGCAAATTTAATTTTCTCTTTTCTCGGTTTCCTATCGAATTCCCCGCCCCACAGGCCCACTTGTTGAAGGCTTCTCTGTTGTGGCGCAATGTGCGCTCATCATCTGCACCGCTGGCGTAATAGCCTCGCACTGCAAGTGGCAGCAACTCCAAAGCTCGTTTCTCCACTTCGTCCAACGATACCAAACCGGCCAATTGGACGGCCATTCTGTAGATGGGAAAAATGAATTATGTAGTTAAAATCAAAAATACCAATTAATAGAAATTTAAAATACCTAAGATTTATTGGTTATTACTTGTTAATATTACTTATTAAGCAGTTACTCGGTTAGAAATTAGAATTAGTGGATAGATAATGATTAATGATTAGGTAATTGTAATTGACTAACTGATTATTGTTTATTGCCCCTCCACACTTTCTTATCGATTATTCGCTCGAGACAAAATTGAATGATGAATGTCGAATGTTGATAAATGATTAATGTGGTGACCTGTGACGGATGACGGTGAAGGCTGAACGGCATTCATTTTTGCAAACAAATTTATCAAAAACAACACGCCAGTGAGCAAATCTATGTAATTTGCAAAAAGAAATTAGGGCCAGCCGAACAATTCCATAAAAATGGCTCCTGTGCGCAACTTGCCGCCCGAGACCATTTGCGAAGTGCTGCGCTATTCCTGTCGCAGTCAGATTGCCGAATTGCGCGAGGTCTCGCTGTGCTGGCACAACATCATCTGGACCCACCGACGTGTGTTGCCATTGCCCAAACAGCCAGAGCCGAATTTGGAAAGTTACAAATAACCTAGCAAAAAGAATTCTTCATCCTTTTTTAGTTGAGCAGTTTTAAAGTGAGCGCAGTGATCCGTCCTTATGCTTTGATTCTCTGCATTTGCGTGCTCCGAGATTTGCTGAATTTTGTTTTGGAGTTTGTGCTTGCTTGCTCCAAACAACAGCTGGTTAGTTCCATAATTTGGGCAGAAATGCAGTCTTGAAACCACAAAACAAATGGTTCCAGAATTGTCATGATAAACCGTTTACATCTATGCTTTTCTGTCATTTTTCAGTATGTCGGTGAGCCTTTTTGGCGTTTGTGTGCCGCGCAATTGGTGTCACTGGGTATGCTGTTCAACTACTGGAAGTTGAGCGAGTGTGTGGAGCTGAACCTGTACGTGCTGTTTCCGCTACGCCGCCAGCTCCCCCTCTACTCGCTGGCAAGGCGTTACCGCACCACGCGATTGGCACTTTTCGCCGCATTTGCCTGGATGCGACTGCTGATGGCCATTCAACTGTGCGCAGAGCACACACAACTTTTGCCCGAATCCCTGCTCTGGCTGTACAGAATGGCCCTCACCCAAGTGTTTTCCTTCGCCTCCGTCCCTTTCGCAATTTTGCATCTGGTCGAACTGCTCACCTTTTCATACCACTCCGGCATCGACAACTTGTTCCCGTTTGCTGTTTTCCCTTGTTTCCATTCTTCTTATTCTTAGCTAACCTATCTATACTTGTCATTCTTGTCCTTTTCACTTTTCCCATTTTGTCGATCTGCAAATGTTCCTCTGTTACCATGGAAACACATTTTCCTGTTCAATAATAAACGTTGATTTGTAATTGAGTACCGCATTCCTTCCCATTCCAAAATGCGATTTCGCCTCCAGCTCTCCACTTCGACCCATTCCGAGGCGATCACTGGAGTTGGTTGGCTGGGCCCGGACGAGGCAGTGTCCGTCTCCGACGACCACTCCATTTGGCGATGGTCCATGGCCAAGCTGGAGGGCGCTGAATTGCCCAACCAGATCAAGGAGTACGTTGCTTAAATTTGACGTTTACAATATTTTGACCCGAATTCCCATTTCCTCTGCAGGTCCATTTTCCCCACTTCGTTGCATCTGGTCCCGCGCCACCTCGACAGCGCCCAGACTGGCGGCGGACAGTCATCCGCAATTCGCTCTTCCAACCAGAAACAGCGATCCGCAATGCACAATTCTTCCGGGGGAGGCAGCGTAAACGACACGATGCTAATGACCGCGTCAGACGGTAAGAACTCCCTGAGGAAACAAACACCGTCCATGTTCATGAATAAATTCAGGAAAAGTCCACTTGGTGAATGTGTCGGGAAAGATTGAACGCAGTGTGGATGCGCACCAGGGCGCCGCCATTGCGGCGAGGTGGAACAACGCGGAGCCGAACGGCGCCGGCGGATTCGCCAGTTGCGGAGAGGACGGGGCTGTCAAGATGTGGTCCCGCAACGGCATGCTGCGCTCCGTGCTGGCACAGTTGGCAAAGCCAGTTTACGCGGTGGACTGGAACGGAGACGGCACAAAGCTGGTGTACTGTGCGGACGAAGACTGCTTCATCAAGTTGCTGAAGACGCAGGTATTAAAACAACAACACATTGAAAGGCAATGGAAAAGAATGACGACATTTGCATGGAAAAGAACAGTCAAGTCTCCGATATTGTTGTATTAATGTTTTTGAAAAGCACTCTAATACACAATGATAGAATGCGCCCATCAAATGGCGGGCTCACAGCGGCCTGGTGCTGTGTCTGAGCTGGAGTGCGGTGAACGACCAAATCGTGAGCGGGGGCGAGGACTGCCGCTACCGCCTTTGGGACGCGCAGGGCAATTTGAATTTGCCTTGAAAATGAGTAGGTATATTTATTCCTCCACAGGTCACCCCCTCTGGTCCTCCGGTTCACATGGACATCCAATCTGCGCACTTGCGTGGAGCCCAAACGGCAAAATGTTCGGCGTCGGCGCATTCAACCTGATCCGCCTCTGCGACAAATCAGGGGTATGCTGTTCCCCAATCCAAACAGCAAAAGTGGAGATATTTGATGAATATTTTGTGCTTTTAAGTGGTCCCATTCGGTGGAGAGGCCCAACTGCGGCTCAGTCTATTGCCTGGCCTGGTCCGCGGATGGCACTCAGCTGGTCGGCGGTTGTGCGAGCGGACAAATGCTGCACGCACACGTCATCGAGAGGTTTGGATGGAACACAAGACGCCAATTCTCAGAGTCCCTGATTCCAGACGGTTGCTCTGGGAACAGCTGGAAGCGGTGCAGACCCGCAAGAAGACGATCAACATTCGGGACCTGAGCTCGGAGGTGGCCAGAGAGAGGTGAACAACGAATAAAACAACGAACTGTTTGCCCATTTGGGCCAATAATCTTCGTTCGCACTTCCAGACTGGAGACTCGCGACCGCGTCATCCGTCTGGAGCTGGGCTTCGGCTTCCTGGTGGTGGCCACCACCAAACAGTGCTACATCTTCAGCGCCAAGAACTGGAACACGCCGGTGGTGGTGGACCTGCGAGAGGGCGCCGGCCTGGTCTCGCTGCTGCGACTCTGCGAGAAGTGATTTGGCCTCCCTGTGGCGCATTCCCCAATTTTGGCGCTTTTCCGATGCTTTCTGCTGGTCGACGCCCAGTCGGTGCAGGTGTGGAACTACGAGGGCCGAGTGCTCAGCACCATTCGCCTCCCTTCGTCGGCCGGCTCCGCAGCGGGCACAGAGCCGTTCAGCGAACAGACGGCCGCAATCGCCAACGATTTGGTGGTGCTGCGCGACCGGGCTCAGCACACTCTCGTCCACATGTTCGACCCGCAGACCGGCAAAACCGCGGGCGACGGACCCATCACGCACAATGTGGGGAGAAAAAAGTTTTTGGAAAAATTGACAATTTCCAAGGCTTATTTTTGCAATTGTTTTAATTTAAAATTGATGTGATTTTGAGCGCCACTTCATTTTCAGGCGAACATTGTGGAGCTGTGCGTGAACCAGCACGGCTCCCTGACGGAGAATCGCCGTGTGGCGTTTGTGGACGCGAATGGCGATTGCTTTTTGGCGCTGGTCCACTGCTTTGGGTCGCGACAGCGCACCGCCAAAATTGGCGCTCTGATCTCTTGCCTGTGGCCCAACAACGCGACCAACATGATCGCGGCCATCCAGGACAACCAGCGGCTGATCGTCTGGACCGACCCGAACACGGCGTTCATGGACAGGGATCTGCTGGTGCAGACACAGCTCGAGCTGGACAACAGCGCCGAATTGGGCAGGTCGTCCACCATCGTGAGGTGAAAAATTGATTCGCTCAACTCAGTTCAAGAGTCAAACCTGGAACTCCCATTAATACCTTGTGATGGCAATATAAGATATAACGTCAATCCAATCACCTAACCAATGTTCAGTTTCATCGGCAATTCGATCACGGTCCGTCGCTCGGACGGCTGCCTGCTGGCGCATTACGTGCCCCCGTTCGTGGCAGCAATGTTAGCACACATACATTTCAATTCCTCACATCAAAATGTGTTTGTTTTTGTTTCAGCATTCGCTGTGCCCACCAAAGCCAATGGGACCAGGCGGTGCGCATTTGTCGCGCCATCAAAGTGGGTGCACAAATCGGGCATTGGGCATTCTGACGAATTGCACAGGAGGACTACTTGTGGGCAACGCTGGCCTCGCTGACCGTCATCGACAGGAACTACACTGTCGCTGAGATTTGCTATGGACAGCTGCGGGAGGTCGGCGAAAAGAGCGGTGAATTCCGCGAATTGATCCTTGTGCCTCAGATGGAGAAAGTGCAGTTCTGCGTCGACATCCGCTCAGACGCCCAGCTGCGCTCCGCAATGATTGCCCAGTTCAGCGGACATCGTCGCGAGGCGGATGCGCAGCTGGTGCACGCGGGGCGCCACTTCCGCGCCATCATGCTCAACCTGGGCATGTTCCAGTTCGATCGGTAGCAACTGGCCATAAAGGCATCAGAATGGATGGATGGATATTCAAACTAAGGGCGCTTGAACTGGCGCTGAAGACGGACACACACGTGGACACCGTGCTCGGCTACCGCCAGCGCTATCTGGAGCTGATCGGCAAAAAGGAGTCGGACCCCAAATATTTGAAGCACCTCGCCCAGGTGGAGGTGGACTGGCCGCACATCATGGAGAAAATTAAAGCGGATGAGGACAAGGAACGGCACCAGTGAATTCAGAATGGGATTGTTAATTGAAAAATCAAACCTTACATTTCAGTTTCCGTTAATATGTACATAATTGAAAGTGATTAAATCCACAATATTGCCCGTCCATATTTTATGATTTAACGCCGTTTTGCTCGATACTACTCGAGGAGATGGACCATTCAGACTTCATAGACAACACAGTTTTCGCTTCTCTTTTCTGGGAAAGAGTTGTTGCCCCTGCGGGGTCAACCTAACCCATCACCAAGCCAAGTAGGCTTTTTTAGCCTAAGCCAAGGCAAGCTTAGCTTAGGCTTAAGCTTAGCCTATGTCTAAGCCCAAAGAGTAGCCAAGTAGGCTTTTTTTAGCCTAGGCCAAGTTTTACTTACAAAGTCACACATCCCTCTTTCCACCATCCCAATTCCCAATTTACAGCTCGTTCATT
>VAHH01000496.1:0-28979 GCA_013357305.1 Radopholus similis | reverse complement strand
ATTCGTGCTCAGCTCGACGAGAGGAATCGAATGGTATATAAATTGGGCTATTTGGTGACATCCCCATAAACTACACTTTTTCCAAGGCAAGATATTGAAGCATCTGCAGCTGATGAAACAGAGAGAAGACGACGGAGAGGTTTTTGGACTTACCTATGTATCTTTCATTTTTATAAGAATCTAGACTATAAATCGAGAATTGATGCAAAAGCTCGTGGATGCCTACGATGGCTTGATGCACCAAGAGCGAGAGTTCATAACCGTAATGCGCAGCATCCTCGCAAACTACAAAAAAGCAATCAATTTTGTGACTTCGGAGGTGGGCTCTTTAGTGCGAAATGAAACATCGGAAAGCGACTCTGCGAGCGGAGAAGCAAGACAGCAAGGTATTAATAGGTTCACACCTTAAAAATTAAACAGATTCTTTTAAGTCAAAGTTTCGGAGAAAACCGTTGCCGAACTGGACACGTTGATTCGCGGCTTCAACACAATGGAGGGAATGATGGGCGAGGTTGAAAAGGCTTCAGAACTGGATGACCAATTCAAAATTTGTGTCCAAATGCACATCGAACAGGTGATAGATAACCTGATGACTTGATAGAATGGCCCCACATTTTCAGAAGAAAAAGATGGATTTGTTGCATCAGATTCACATGCAAGAAAAGCTGCTAACGGAGCTGACCACGAAGGACTTTACGGACAGGGCAAAGACACTGGGTGGGTCGAGTTTGAGTCGTTTTAACAAATTTAACTTTCCACCTTCTGATTTGACAACTCGGGTTTGAAATGTCTGTCTAATTCTCCGCACCATTGTTTGACAAACCACAAAAAATCATTCTCCCCTGATTAATTTCCCTTCTTCAGCCAGGTGTCATATTCCCCGTATGTTTTTACAGCATTCCCCTAAAGTTTTCTGGGTGAGGTTTGTCCGCTCACCATACACATCCCTGACTCTAAATTTCATCAGGCAATCTGTCTCCCCGTTTCTAGGACAACACAACTCTTTATTTCGCGCGAACCGTCGAAGTAAATACAAATCTAATCCCACTGCGCTGGCTCCCCGTTAATTAAAGGTCTCTGATGTGCTGCTGCCTGTCCCCCTGCTCTGCTGTCGACTAAGTGCGGGACTTTCGTCCGCAGTTCCGTTGGCTGGCGAGATTGGCGACATTCTCCGCCACCTCCTCCGGTTCTTCTCACTCCACCGCACTTCCCTCAAATGCAGCTTGCGCTCACTCGTCAAAAATATTCCCGCAACAAATTCATCTTGTTGGGGTTTGTGCCGCGCCATTTTCCACCCAGCAGGGCTCAATTAAGCGCCATCGGCCCCATCTATTTTGTTGGGCGCGCACACTATATGGCGCTCGTGTTCATTATTCCCTCATTAGAAGTCGGCCGACTAAATGCCGCCTTTCGCTACATTTTTGTCTGGGATGGAGTCGAGTGTGCGCTTGGGGCGCGAGAGCAGCAGCAGCCGGCGAGAGATGTCGTCCTTTTTCTCCCAGACCCAGCTCTGTGCTATGCATTTCCCTCCCTCCTCACTCATTGCTCTGCCCGGGAGGAGTGCGAGCAAGTGTGGGAATGGGAAGAGCAGGCGTGACTGGCTGCTGGCAGCTTCCAGCAGCCAGCCAGTAGTCCATCAGTGCGAGCGGCTAAATGGCCAGCCAGACGCCGCCGGCTGCACCACTACGACGCAGCCTTGCCCCGCATCGTTGGTTCGGCGGCCAGGCTTCGCGGGAAATGCTGGCTACGGGTCCCGCTGGTTGCCTCCATTCTCTTCTTCTGCCGCCTGAGGGCATGTCCAATTCTGTGAAAATGCAAGCAATGCCTATGGCTTATCCCACTCCGATCCCCGCATATCATATTACCCCATCCGGAGCGTTCACTTCAATCATTAAAATCGAAAAGATACGACAGCCAATACTGGGATAATTGAAATAACACGTCAATCCGCTCCAATCGATCGCAACAACTGTTGCACACAATCGCTAAAACAATTATTCCTTGGCCCATTCGAGCCATCGTTAACTTGTGATCCTGGGTTTCTAGGGAATAAGCCCTTTAAACGTTTTATTTAGTTTCAAATGAGCGCTCTGGATTGGACCGAAAACAAAGGCAGCTAGAGCGGCTCAGACGCGAGGCGGAAAAACGAGGCTTATTGGGCGGAGGCAGTGCCCAGAATCGTCCGCCAAATTCTGTTTCCCCGGTTGACAGCGGACCGGTGAACATTATTTCCCAATTCGTTTCTCTATTCGTGTCCGCATCAGATTATACCAGAAAACGAACGCATTCCCGCCATACCGGCTTTGCCTACGCCGCCACAACCATCGGCAGAGAGCTCGAACAAAGAAAAGTATATTTTGTTAGCACTGATATTATATTCATTTTCGAGTTCAGAGACGAATTGCGGGCGAAAATTTCCGAACGGTTTGCCTCGCTTGAAGCCAGGAAGCAGCGGATGCGCTTGCTTCGCAAAACTTTGGGCAGTTTTGAACGACAGAAGATGGAGAATGCGTACAGTGACGCTGTGGGGAGAGTGCAGTAAGCAATTGGGACAAAATGTGAAATTGCGCTGATTGCAGAAGTCTGACTGAAATGCGCAAGAAACTGGAGGAAGTGCAGACGAGTTTGGAGAACGCGGTGTCGGAAGATGCGCACAGCACTACGCGAGGGACGGCACAGGGACAAACTGATGAGTGCAGCGCAAAAGAAGAGGCACTCGAAGGGCCTACTGCGGATGAGCCGGACGCAGATGAGGACAATCACTCCTCGGTCTCGACGGACGAAGTGAGTGGTATCGAAACTAGCTGCGTGTACTAGTAATCGATAGGGGATTTCTTCATGCAATTTTTTCATTTTATTTTCAGCTAATCCTCCAAGTGAGACGTGCCTTCAACAACACATTCAAGCGGATGGCTGCCGAGAGCAAAATTGGCGACTCGCCCTTTTCCGACCGTTTGGGCAACAATTCTTCGTTCGACAGTGCACTCTCTCTGCTGAACGACCGCATGAAGACATTCGAGAGCATTTTGCACAACCACACTGACCAGCTGACTTGGATCGGAAACCAGGTGGGCGGGCGACATATAAATACTGTTCAGGAGACGTAATAGCCTAAAATTGGACGAAACATCTGCACTATCGCACTCGCACATTTCCTCCCTTCTGTCTGCTTCCTCTCCTCTCTTTCATAGGTTCTCCATTTCCCATAAAATCAGCAAAGGGACTAAGGGAGGGGGCCATCTCTTCTTCAAAATCAGCCGCCAACAGTTGCCATCTCTCTCGCCCGCCGAATGCACCGCTCTCCCGCTTCCATCTCACTCTGTGCCTCTTTAAACTGGATCAATTTTGATCTCGAGAGCCGCTGCAAAAGATTTATTTTTCTGCCATTGACTGATGAGTTGGCGGTGCTAGGCTTCTCCCTGTCCTCCTCTCTCCTCGTCGTCCAATATCCACAATTGTGTGACCCGATTCCTCCACACTAAAAGAATCGCAAAGTTGGAGTGACCAATTGTTCGCATCTGTTCCCACTGCTCTGCCCAGCATTCATTCACTCCTTGAGAGTGCCCTGTCGTGTCAAATTGAATCGGGAACAACAAAGTTAAGGTCAGCTCCCTGGTAGATCTGGTCGAGCAGCACCTGCTCCACTCGACCCCCTTCCAGCTGGCGAAGCAATTTTCGACCACTTCTGCCGCCACAATCGTACCAACAAACTCGTCAGTGCCGAGGGCTGCTGGAGGCAACAACACCCACTCTCCAACGCGTCTTTCCCCGCTCCCCGCAAGACACGAGCACATTGTTGCTCCAGCCAGTCTCCTCCCACTTCCACCGCCTCCACCAAAGGCCCAATCTTCCGATCAGCTTGTGACGGCACTCAAAGGCGTCCTTATTGGCGGAGACCCCGAAACCCTGAGACATCTATTTGAACATGTTTCAACACTGCACTCCAATGGAAGTGCCGCCGACAGCTATTCCCAGGAACATTTGGACTTTCTGGTGCAAAAACTGTTGCTCTCCTTACCGCCGCACCCGCAACAATCTTCCCCGTCCAGCAACGACAATAGCAGTAATAGGCCCCTAGTCTCTTCCTCATATTCATTCGCCGAGACTGTCATGGAAAAACAACGCTCCACCGATACCAGTAGTACATTGTTGGATGGACGACGACAGTCTGCAGGCGGTCTTATGGTGAGCGGTGGATGGTGTGAGTGTGGTTGGCGGTTGATGTTGAAGTGCGTGACTTCTCAAAGCACGGCCAGTGAGAATTGTTTTGTATTCGTCCGTCCATTTCTGTTTTATTCCATGCGCACTCACTCACTCATTTGTTGGTTCCGTTGTTTGACATTTGACTTGAGCTCAATCCACACTTAATGGCATTTAACACGTTCCTGCACTGCATGCACTAAATTCTGTTGCGAATGTTGTTGTTGTGGTTGGTGAACGTTTACACTAAAAAGAAAGCCACCAGAGGACGTAGCGATTTTTCCACTAAATTTCTAATTGCCTATTAGGGAATCGTTTAACCTCTCAAGTCGCAATACGTCCTCTGGCAAATTTGGTATTTTCAGGAGACTAAAATTTTATTCACCATAATGCTAAACCAAAAATAAATAACTACTGTATCGGCCGGCCGACAACAACATTCCATTATCGCTTCTTTTTAAAATTGAATGGTGCAAAAGCCAGTTAAGTGAATTCTTTGCCACAGTCTTAGAATGAGAGATAAGCTGTGCAAAGTTCGCTTAGACTGGATTTGCGCCGGTATTATTAGCGACCAATGATTGTAGACTGACGATTAAGAACAAATTATGAAAATCGTCGGTAAGTTGCAGCAAAACAAAACAAATGGACATTCCTCAATTCCTGCTAATGGCATTGAAGTGTCTAGAAATTGCAGATTTAGATTTAGATTACATGGCATTTCCCACTAGTTGCACTTTTTGCAGGCGGCAGAATCTTGCTCTTCATCCGCCACTGCGTCGGTTAGAGTGGAACCGGTGCTGTCGACAAAGGAGGATGTCTCCAAACTGATGATGGACCACATCATCAAGTGTTTGGAGGGCGAATTTGGCAGCGACAGAGCCCAACCTCTCACGGAAGATATTGGCAGAAGGTGCGCAAAAGGATCTTATTTGTGACTAAAATTGGCCGATTTTGAAGCATTGTTCGCAGCATCAACGAGAAGTCGGCCGAAATGTTTCCCACCGAGTTCGACGAGAAGGTTTCCGAGAACTTCGCTGTGCTCTTCGAAGGACTGATGGCCCGTTTTTACGGAAGGGCCTTCGAAGAGGTGGAGCAGCAAATGACCGACGAGCTGAGGGAATCCATCCACAGCGAGTTTCTGTTCCTGCAACTGATGCGCAGTGCCAACGAAGTTCTGCTCGGGGAGTGAATCTATGGCCAGCAGAAGACAGACTCACTTTAATTTTGCACCTTTACATAGGATCTTGACATTGGCTTATGGCGCTTAATACTATAATTTTGTGTTAAATAATGAGGAGACCCCCCAATCTGTTATTTTTCCCCTCCCAAACAAGGATTTGGATTCTAAACGTTTTACGAATGATTTCACATAATCGAAGAAGAATTGCTCGACCAAACATTTGAGGTTTATTAAAGTAATGTAATGTGAGCAGCAGAAAACACGAAAAAGGAAGTGGGGATTGTTGCGTCAGATTTGGACTCAAATGAGATGTGGGGGCAGCGGCGATTTTTTATTTTTGATTGAAACGTTTTTGGACAAAGTGGGGGGGGGGAGGACCTTGCGTAATCGGAGGGAACAGCTATTACATGACAAAATGTGCAAGTTGACACTTGACGGATGTGGGGGGAGGGGCGATGAAAGCTGCAAATGAGCAACTAGAGCGGTGTGCTTTAATTCCTTGAGTCGCAAAATGAAAAACAAATTGTCAAAGGGCATACTTATTATCATCATTTAGTCAGCTAACCCTGTCTCGGAGTTCTATAGAAAAACAATTAAGATGAATTGCCTATATTTGAGATAAAACAACAACTGACGATGAGCAATCGGGCGCTTAACAATTAAATAAAACAGCTACTGATGAGAAAATGATTGACTGTGAGAAAATAAAGGCCCGATGGGGAGTGGGGAAGAGCTCTTTTAGTGAAAAGTGCCTTATAAATTAGCTCGGTCTCTTTGTGCTCCATCACTCAGCAGTTTGGATTTGCACCTTCCAGAACAGCAAGTTGTTGAAGGCGTTAAGTAGCTCGACAATGTTGGGCAGTGAGGGCGGCTGGATCTGAAACTGAAACACCCATCCTTTGCAGAACCCCCGTTTCCGGGCAAACGATACGTTGGGCAGAAGCTGCTTGGACGTCTTCAGGCCGCTCTGGGTCGCGTCGTTCATGTGCTTCTGGAAGGAGACCGCCTGTTTGGTGAGGTGGCGCAGACACTCGTTGCTGATCAGCGTCTTCTCGTGGTCCTTCCCGAATATGCGAGAGTAGATGTTGAACGTCTCCTTCTCGCAGGTCAGAGCAGTGCGGAAATCGCCACGACAAGAGTGGGTTCGGGCTATCACGTGGTGCTGAAAATTGCGACAAATCCTGTCAAATCGAGAGCTGATTGGTTACCAGCAAGGCAGTCTTCATGCTGACGCCGTATTTCTGGTAGAGACGCAGGGCGTTGTTCAAGAACTTGAGGGACACGTCGAATTGCTGAAGGGCATAGAGGATGATGCCGATGTTGGCCTTAAATGCACAGTCGAGAGTCGAGATTGTGAAAAGCGCAAACGTCAATTTGCCCCATGTGGGGATGGTCCTCTCCGTGGACCAGGAGAAGCAGGTGACGTGCGCGGTAGAGCAGCTTCAGTGCGGACGGGATGCACAGGTTGGCGAAGGAGAAGTGCGCCAGATTGATGTAGTCCGAGATTGTCTCGTAGTGGTCCACGCCGTTGCAGCGTTCCGAAATGAGCAGGGCCTTGTGCTGGTGCGAGAAGGCGTCACCGTAATCATTCAACGCGTAGGCCATCCGCGCCATAAAGCGCAGACAGAGCGCCAAATCCGGATGCAGGGGTCCATAGATGTTGCTCATCATGCTGTACGCCTAAAATGAGCAGCATTAAAACTACTCATAGATACTAATCGCTGACCTGCTGCATCAGTTCATAGCCAAGGCGGATGAATCCCTGTTGCATTTTGATCAGCGCGCTCAGGTACAGGTTGTAGGCGCCCTGGGACCGGGGGTTGAGCCGCTTCACCACCGGCACCAAGTTGAACACGTCGTCTTCCAAGATCGGACATTGCGACTTGTACTTGGTGGGATCCAGCTGGTAGTTCTGACAAAGCAGCATCGATTTGATTGAATGCATTGGCAGTTGCCCTTAACCTTGAGGAGCAGTTGTACGCCGTTCAGGATGCAAAATCGGCGCAAAAATGAGGACCTCTGTGCACCAGCAGCCCACTCCATGAAGCTGTCGCAACTGAAAACATGGCTATATTCAGCCGGGAAAAGCCGACAATTTCGACCAGTTCGACGGAATGCGCAGTCCGAAGTTCTTCTCGGAATCTTGCTCAATCGACTTCCACAGCACTTCCTGGGTCAGTTTGGTCCATGCCAGCGATTTTGCCGCAGAGCCTCCAGTACCAGTGGCGGAACTTCCTTTCTCGCTTTGCTTTCGCCGCTTCTTTCCGCCAGTGAGCTTTTTGGCGGGAGCAGAGACATCGACCTCCTGGTGTGCCGGCACGATTCCATTCGTCCCCGATCCGATCAAACAGTTCAGGAAGTGTCTGCATTTAGAATAGCCGATTGAAGATCCAAGGGCTTTCGAGGAACTCACGCCACAGCTGCGCCCATCAAGTGTGTCTCCACTCCCTGGACAAATTCTCGGAAGATGTGGCGAGCAGTACGCACACACAATTCCACCTTGGCAATGGCCTGAATAGCGGAATTGTCGTTTTGGAACAAGTTAGACATCCCCATCAGGCATCTACCGTAAGGTACTCGAGTCTGGCATTGTCCTGGATGGCCTCGATCACTTTGCCCAGGTAGCGCATGTTTATGCCGCGTGCGTGCAGTGCCTCTGTGAATGCCACTCCGTCAATGGGAGAAACGGCCAGATGGACGCAGTCGCGGACGAACTGCGGGATCTGGTGCGTGAGCAGGAACTCCGCTGCCTCGGCCACCAGTTTTTGTTGGCTCTGATAGAATTTTACGGATGAATTTGTGCAAAAAAACGAAAACCTCCAGGTCCTCCTCCGGCGCGTGCTTGACCGCCTTGCTGAAGCAGTCTGGGTTGAGGCGAATGTCCGGTTCCTCCTCTGGCTCCGCCTCCTTATTGTTCTCCTCCGTGGATGTGGCCACCTCTGCACTGTTGCCCACCGATGGCTTTTGCCCATCGCTCTCTCCAGCCTGTTCTTCCTTTTTCGGTTCCTCTCCATTTTTGGCCTGCTCTTTCGCTTCCTTCTCCAAGAGCGTCTTGTAACTGTGAATAGTCCAACCATACTATTCATTTGACCAGTTATATCCACTCACTCAACAAATGCATCCACCAATTCCTGGCGCAAGTAGACCAGCTTGTGTTTGAACTTCCTGGGAAAGCCCTGCTCTTTGCACACCCGTGTGGGCTCTGCGTCCTCCGTAAAGTTCACGTCTGGCGGGAACGTGCGCAGCAAATCCATCAGGTAGTGGCGCCGGTCGTTCCCGACGATCCCCTCAAATCCATCCAAATGTTGCAAAGGAAACTGCTCGGAAACGTGGGGAACCTTGCTCTCGAAGGAGGAATACAGCTTGATGTACTTGCTCTCCTCGCCCTCCTTGCCGTTCCAGACCGAATGCGGGGCGATCTTCAGAATTCTGGCGGATCTGTCCAGCAGTTCTTCGTACGCCTCCGTGGAGGCGACCGTCTTTCCGGAGTCGAAGGAGCCGTACACAATGGAGTCCTGCTGCTCTCGCTCCAAAATGCCGGGAATGATCGACTGCGCCATCACCCGGAATCCCTTGAAGTCCACCACCGCCATTCCGGAAGTGTGGAGTCTGCAAACCAAAGCAGGCAAATGCACTGTTGTTGTTTGTAATACTTTGGGTCGTCAATCTGTGCGTAGGCCTGGACTGCGGCCAAATCCGCGGCATAACTTGCGTGTGCAGCAGCGTCTCCGCCCAACTCCTTGTAGTGGTCCTTGACGTCAAAGCCGAGCGAGAAGAAGATGTTGTTCCAAATGAACTGAAAGAGTCCACAGTCCGTTTGCATAAAAAGGGAACCCAAAACCATATGCATTCTTGGCTCGTCCATTGGATTTATTGTGTGCACCGATCCGTCAATGACCTGTTCGAAAATATTTATTCTAATTTTCCGGTCAAATTTAATCAAAATTTACCGCTTGCGCTCCCCTAACGCACGCGCCCAAAAAGTCCGCGTGCACTTTGAAACGAGCTCTGTCCCGACAGAGCTTTTCGGCGAAGTTGTTCTGCGGCATGTCGTGCGTTGTCTGCAACTCCTCGTTCCAGTCCCTGATCTGGCCGGGCATGTGGTCCTCCAGGCCGAGGCGGTGCGGCTGAATGTGCTCATCTGCGCGTATCTGGTCTTGACTGTTCTCGGGCGAAGGCACGATCTGAACCCGGGGGAAGACGTTTAGGAAACTGATCTTGCTAAAGTGCGTAGGCCGTCAAACAACCACTTGCCCATTGGTAGACTTGGTAGGGCGTCGGCAGTCGTTCGAACAAGTGTTTGTCATTTCGCACTTTTAGCAGGTAAGCAAACGCCTTCTTGAAGTGCGCGCTGATTTCGGATAGCAAGTCGAAAAGGCTGTGGTAGATGCGCCCGCCATAGGTGGACGACATCTCCGGCTTGAACTTATCGCCAATGGTGGAGTTGACAAAAAATCCACGCGTGCAACAAGTGATGTGGAATCGACGCTCCTCAACCGTGTCCACAAAAAGGTAGAGAACTTCGCCCTGCAATTGGAAACGAACGCGGGATTGGTGATGTGAAAGTGAGTGAGTGAATGGACTGAACCTTCATTTTTCTGGGGCCAGGTGGGGGATTGAATGCGGAAAAAGAGATCTGTCTGAGAGCGCACAATTGACTCGGGTCCACGGAGTTCCCGTTGACGAGGTGCAGTCCGGTGGGGATCAACGGTTTCAATGGCAGTTCTGTGCATCCGGGCAGAAGCCACTCCGGAGGCAAACATTCCGATTCACTGCGCAGTTCCGCCGACGCCTGTTTTGCCGTCTTTCGAGAGTCTTCGGCAGTCTGCGTTATGTTGGACAGACACGAGAACGATGCGCCCTCGACCCCGTTGATCGCGTCGGAAACATCCAGAGAACGAATGATCTCGCGCAAATGACGAACATGAATGCGCGCTTCGCGCACATTGTAGGGCTCTAACAATTGCAAAATTGCAGTTTTGTAGTTGAACTTTACTAAACTATTAAAGTCCTACCCTCAATCACGCGAAAAACCGCATTGTCCTTCAGGTTTGGAATGTTGCGTATCTCTGTGAAGTGATCAAGCGGATTCCCCTCGAAGTAGAGCTTGAAGCATGTGCGATGGCAGGTGGAATCCCTCTCCAGCAACATGTGGTACAGTTCTTGCACAATGTCCGACTCACTTATCTGAACATGATCGAGAAAACTAGTAGTCATTTTCACATTCTTCTTCACTTGAACATCGATATTTTCGACTCCTGGAACAGTGATTCGGATGCGCAGTAATTTGTTGTTTTCAGTGGAAGACGACTCCTGCACAGCGGTGGTGGACTCCTCCGCTTTGTTGTCCTCCGAAGGTTCAGGACCCGACTCCTCGTCCGGGGTGGACGGAATCTCTGGGGTGCTCACTGAGCTTTCGTGGCCCGAATCATTGTTGTGGATGATGGTCTCCGGATTCGGTTGAATTTCCTCCATCGCCACAACGGTTGTCTGGCCCTCGCCCTCCATTGTGCCGTTTGTTTTTACCATCGGAAGCGTCCCCTCAATCAATGCCCCGTCCATTTGCCGGAAATATGGAACTCTAATAAGAGAGTGGTGAACCTGGAATGTATTTTGGGGGATTAAGAAAATTTGACAACGCAAAATGGTGATCACTGATAAGTGATAACGGGTCAATTTATTACTCTGGTACATGGTCAGATAAAATGGAGTAATGCTGTTAGAAAACAGAAAATCAGCAGCCAACGCAATTGCAGCTGTAATAATTAATAATGGCAAGCGCAGGATGTGGGCAATAAAAATACAATGTCAAGCCTTTGATTGGCAATCAACAATAAAATAATCGCCCGAATAAATGCAGTGCCGCAAACCAAAAGGTCTCCTCTACTAGTGAAAATATGAAAGAAAGAATGGTATTTTAGGTTAGAGTTAGAGGCTAGAGGCATAGACTTTGAGTGCTCAAAGTACGTCGGAAGTGAAAGGAAAAGACAAAGGGACGAAAGCAAAGGATTAAAAAATGCGGCGCATTCGTTGGTTTTTTGGGTGAAATTTTCCTATAATTTAAGAAATAAGAATACTAATTATAATTACTAACTGAACTGCTAAATGAAAAATAAAATTTGAAAAACTTTTTTAGCAAAATTAAAATTGCAGTTTGCGCATGCATTTGGGAATTTAAAATTTAAGGCTAATTTGAGCAAATGATGTGAGAAATGAAAACATACGATTATTTGGATGGGGAGAACATGAGATGGGTGGATGGATGCTCGCTTTTTAGGCACCAGTTCCTCTCGACTGGCGCTAAATTGAGTTGCCCTCACATCCAATAACAAGGGGAGAAGGCAAAGAAAAAACTGCCCAAACAACTGCTGCTTATGCTTCTTCCCAGTTCCCACATCCAATTCTTTATCAGCAGCCGGACTGAAATTATTTTCCCCATTTTTTATGGGTGGAGAAAACACTGAAAGGGGAGGTTCTTTGGAGGAACTGGGGCGGGATTCCGTCAAAGCTATTTGTGCCAGTGTGGGAGGGAGAAAAATGAAAAAGGACTTAATGACGAAGATATGAGGGGAAAAGTATTGGGCGGTTAAATGTTCTCCTTTCGGGCCCCCTCCGTGGGCCTTCTTCTCCTTCCCATTTCTCCCTAGACCGCGAATGATAACAGCGCACAGCAGCAGCAGCCCCCATCCACCACCCTCTCACACTCGCTCTTTTCGCCCGCACTAGTGTTGGAGTATTCTTTGCTCACCGGCCGTCCGTCCGCCGTCGCCGCCACTCGGTCGGCTCAGCCAATCCCACATATTTCTTCCCCCAGTGTCAGCGAAAAGAACCCCAAACTCTTCCCGCACTCTCTGCTCGTGGTGCTGACTGGGTCGGCCAAAGCAGCAAAATCACCAATCCATTCCGTTGCAAATCAGAGAGAGTGGCGAGACGAGATTGGGTGGGGCTCTCTTCTCGATGAAAACCTCACTCCCGCCCGTTGTCGCCCACCCAATCACCAGTCAGCCAGCCAGAGCTTGCTTTGTTTTGGGCCAAAGCAAAATATCTCTCGGGGAAGGGGAATGGAGAAAGAAAAGGCGGAGAGAGGTGTGTCGTGTATGTCGTCGCATTCCCAATGCTATCGCTCGCTTTGCTTGCCCAAGTCATTTGTCTTATCTCCCCCATCAAATCACCCACCATTCCTCGCTTCTGCCGATCTCTGCTTTGAGCCGCCATCTTTGTGGGTGGTCCGTCGTGGCGCATTTGGCCGCAATTGTTCTTTCGTCTCGGAGCAAAAAATGTACCAGGAAAAAGCGAATGGTGTGCCAGGTCACCGGTTTTTTTCCGACGATAGCCCAAAAGCCAAAACCCAGAGAACCGGGTTCTGTCTCTGTCTGTCCCCCATTCATCAACCACACTCAAAACGAATCGGATTGCTTCCGTTTCAGCATACTATGCTGCCCTTTGCATTGTGCACTGTTTGCGCGGTGCCAAAATGATAGTGGGAAATAAAAGAATTGCAGCAGAAGCAGCAGGAGAGAAAAGAAAGTAAACCAACAAACAAAGCAAACAGTAGATGGGGTTTCGGCAGAAATTGGACGACTGGGTCGCTAAAGAATTGGGGAAGAGCAACAGGCAAGCTCAGGGAACGGTGATGATGATGATGAGCTGATGAGCGCGATGATCGAATAACAACCAACCAAGCCGTTTCGCTCGCCCATCATAAGATCATAACAACAACAGTAGCAGAGGCAGGAGGGGGAGGGACAAAGGTCCTCTTCTCGCTGTGCACATATTTAGTTCATTTCGCCCAATTCTCACATGTCACAGGAGCGAACGAATTAATATTATACGCACAAATCACGTTGCTGCGCCGCCGATATCGACTCAATATTATTGGGACTGAAGGGACCAAAAAGCAAAAACCAATAATTTCCACCAAACTGGGGTCCATCGAAATTTGAAGTACCATATAGATTTCGCTAGAATTGATAAGCGCTTCATTTGTACAAATGCGAGTCGCTCCATCCAACATAAAGATGGCGAGATAAAATAGGCCAGCCATCGACAGGGGACGGACGACTGAAGCAATGGCAAGACCGAGATAATGGAAAACGCGTGATTGGGGTTGGCAGACGATGTTGGTTTGTAAAATGTTTCCACCGGTATAGGACGCTGCTAATGATGGATTGAGGATTGATGGATATTGGATACTATAAAAATTTGCCAATTTCAAGATTTCAACAATTTTGAACGGTCATATTTTATTCCGGAATGCACAAACAAAACAGAAACTACATTATAGTTATATAGGTTTATAATCTCATAATTTATAATTAGTCAATCACAAATCTTTCTCATTCGGTCAAATATTGATTAAATTCAGAATGTGGTGATTTATTGCTGCCTATCGGATGATAGGATGGACAGACAGTTTGACACAAGATTTGGGGCAGGGGGCAATGCCTATTATAGGAAATTAGGATAGGAAGAGTGTCGGTCTTAAGTGGTGTAAACTGTAAATGGTAAAAATATTGTGTAAAATGGTGAGAATTAAATTTGAAAATGTTGCGAGTACAGTCGCTTTGCTCACATGCTAGGCGGCTCGTTGAACTCCGCCTCGGGCATGATGTAGGAGATGTCGTCCCACGGGTGGCGGTAGAGCGGCTGCTTCAGACGGCGCTGGTCCAGGTAGTGGCCTGCAACGAGAAATGCGGTTCGGTGGACTGCGAGAAGTTCACCGACCGATGAAGCCGAGACTGCGTCCCAGCACAAAGAGTCCGTTCAGGGCGCCGATGTCGATGGTTTCTCTGGCCTCTTGCGGCGTGAATATGCCAGAGTTGCGCAGAATGTCCACGAATATGCAGCCAATGGCGCCGTCGACGTTCAGAATGAGATTGGGTTTCTGCGAAATTCAATTTAATAAGTATTGGTCTTAAACACGTTTACCTTGGACGTCGTGATCGCCTCGACCTTCATCGCGTAGTCCAGAAGCGGAGTCTCCTGCTTGAACTCTTGCTTGTTCAGGGCGAATTTCTTCAGGATTTCCACGCGCTTGTCAGGATTGTTGATCTAGACGAGTTTTACACAAATTTACAAAACTGGGGATTGCACTGAACTAACCGATTTGACGCGGTGCCCAATTCCGGGAATGAGCTTGCCCAGCCTCTTCTGCTCGTTCACAAACTGCATCGGGCTCAGCCCCTTGTCAACGGCGTCCGTGAATATTTTAGCTGCTCCGTCCAAAGCACCGCCAAATCGGTCACCCTTTAACACAAAAACAACGTGAATTGTTTGTAAAAGTTCCGCAAAATGTTTACAATTGTGAGCAGTCCAGAGACCAAGGACGAGATCAAGTCCTTGCCGGCACGCGCGCAAACAATCGTGTTGTGGGCCCCACTGACCGCAGGTCCGTGGTCAGCGGTGAGCATCAGGCAAATCTCGATGAATCGGTTCGCGTATTCGGGCAAGCGCTTCTGAACAGCGAAAAGGAGCTATGGCCAGAAAACCGTTCTCCCGAAATAAGCCAACCTGGAACCACAGAAGACCGAGCACTCCGCCAACGCCGACATTGTTCTCAAGCACCCGCGTGATTGGGACCCCCGCGTAGAGCAGTTCTTCGCCGCGCTCGTCGCAAATCGAGGTCATGAACGAAGCCGGCTTGCGGATCAGACCCAATTCCTTAAAAGGGAAATGACTAAGCACCGCTCCCATTTTGCGGATCTCACTCAACCTTTGCCCACGCGTAGTCCATCGGCACCGGCGGTGGGGGCTCATCGGCCTTGGGGATGATGGTGCCCTTCTTCACCAGCTCCTGGTACACTTTGGAGATGACGTCTCCGAAGTCGTCGAACGAGTCTGGAACGTAGGCACCGGCCGCTTTCAGCGCGGCGTTCTTGCTGGCCGCCGTCTCTCCGAGTGCATTTGCGGATGCGCCCGCGTGGCCGAATTGGACCTCGGAGGTGATGTGGTCGGCGCAAGTGCCGATGCACCACGTCACAATGGGCTTGGTGATCCGCTTGTCCTTCAGCGCCTGCACAATCTTGTACTCCTCTTCGCCTCCCACTTCGCCCAGCAGCACCATCATTTTGACTCTGCCAGTTGTTATTTGTTTGTTTAAACTTTGGATTACCGAAGCTAACCTCGGGTCTTGCTGGTAGCGCAGGATGTGGTCGGTGTAGGTGGAGCCCGGGTAGCGGTCGCCGCCGATGGCGATTCCCTCGAAAACTCCGTCCGTGTTGTGCGCAATGATGTTGTTCAGCTCGTTGGACATTCCTCCGGAGCGCGACACGTAGGCGACACTGCCCGCGCGGTACAGCTTCGACGCCAGGATGTTGTCCATCATTCCGCCGGTGTTGCCAATCTTGAAGCAGCCCGGCTTGATGCCTCCCACGGTGGCTGGCCCAATAATGGTGACGCCCTTCTCGCGTGCCAACTGAACAACATCCATCATTTTCAACTTGAAACTGGTGGGCACCTTGATCAGCTTGCGGGTCTGGTTCTCGGGCACTCCTTCGGCGATGATGGCGATCACTCGGATTTGCGGCACTTGCAGCGCCTCCTGCACAGTGTCGAACACTGAGCGCATCGAGGCGAACGTGATCATCACGGACGCGTCCGGGTGGGTTGCGAACGCGGTGGCCATCGACTTGTAGGCGGGAATGAGCAGCTCCTTCTGGCCGAAGTAGTACTTCTGCTTGTGGTCCCCGGTGAACGGGTAGGTGGACGCCACAACCGAGGGGGTGTCTCGCTTGCACACGTAGTCAAAGTCCAGCATGCCCTGCAACAAACCGATCGGTCAATGTTTTGTCCAATCGGTGGTCCTACCTGAATGGCCTTTTGCTGTTGGCCCCAGATGATTGCTTTGGTGTCCCTCTCAAAGAGACTCTGCACATCCCCGTTCATCATCAGATCGGCCGTCATCGCCCTCGGCTTCTGGACGGCGGCCATTTCGCTGTTTTTTGGGCATCCATTGGCCACTTTGGCCGCTCCAGATTCGGAAGAGCTCGACTCAGGTCCGCTCAGAAGGAACTGGCCGGTTGTGTGCGGAGCCAGCGCGGCCCTTGGCATTTCTCTCTTTCCCATCGCAAAGCCCACAATGCTGGTCATGTGGGTCTCTGGGCCGAACACGTGGATTGGTAGGTTCAGTTTGACGGCTAGAGTTGTAATACTGTTATTAGGTCCTTCTCAAATTTTGTCCATACAGGCTTCCTTAATCTTGCGCAGGCCGCCCTGGTAGTTTGGTCCACCGCGACGCACATAGATGGTGACTTTGTGCTGCTGCAGTTTTTGCGCGAACATCTCGAGGGCGCGGATAATTCCCTGCAACAAAACGAGAGCATTTCTAAGGTCTTCACGCTAATTGCAAGTTTGCAAGTGTACCTTGAAAGTGGCCGAGACATTTGTGAAGTTGGCAATGGACCCGCCAATAATCAGCACTTTGCCCTTCGGGTGGGGTTCGCCCTCGGTCATCAAAGTCAGGATGGTCTTTGCGTATTCAAAGGTCTGCGTCTCGTTCGGGTCTCCCGAGTACTCTCCGTAGTTGGCCAGCTCTGAGGCGAATCCGAGGTCACACACTGTGTCACTGCAACCGCAAACAGACCAATCAAAATCGGGTTTTTGAGCAAAACTCACGTGAACACGACAGATGCTCCGCCACCGGCCACCATGGTCCAAACGCGTCCCTTTCTGTTCAGGATTGTCAGTTTCAGCGAAGCTCCCGTCTTGGCATCCATCTCGGCAATGTATTTCTCCTGAGCAATGGAATTTTGATGTAAAACTCGCTTGTTTATTCTGTTTAGACAAACCTCTTTCGTCAGATCGCGTCCGAACGGCGCAGGGAACTCCACTTCCTGGCCGTCCCGAGTTTTCCAGTTCTCCGAGCAGAGGAAACTCGCCGTTTCGTCAAGTTTGGCAGCCAAGTCCAGTATGTATATCTTGCCGTCGCAAACAACTAAAAATGTTTATTTTAGCAATAATGTTTTAAAATCAACCGTACCAATTGGGTTGATCTCCAAGTAGGTGAAGTGGTTCTTCTTGTATGCCTCGTACAGCTCACGGATGAACTGGCTAACCAAACTGAAAACACCTTGCTTGCAGAAATACATCGACATTGTGTTTGTGTACCCTTTCTTCGAAGCATCGACGTTGGTTCCGACCAGTTGCTCAAGCTGCTGATTGCTGATTGCCATGTCCTCGTCCTTCAGCTGGACCGGAATCTCCAATTTTCTGGCCTGCAAAAGTACAACTTTATCATCGTTTCAAGCCAAGACGAAACCTTCTCATCAATGTCGCCGACTTCAACTCCGCCCTGCTCGTAGAACAGGATGATGTCCTTGTCCATTTTGCTGTAGATGGCAACGTAGAGCTCATCCTTCTCAGTGTGCTTGACCAGCGGCTCCAGAATGAACTTGGCGAGACGGCCATTTGTTTTTCCGATCTAAGCAATCGTTCAATATCTTTCCGAATATTCCCATCAGTACCTGCACATATGAGCCCTTTTTCTCGTTGAACCACTTTTGAAGTTCCGCTGTCTTTCCGATCTTCACGAGTCCGTGCTTGCCTCGACGCTTAATCAGCTGGTCTGGCTTGACCACACCTTGCTAAAGAAGTGGGAACTATTTAGATTCCAAATTAAAGTTACTTTGCTTTTGACCACCCCTTGCTAAAAATAAGCTTTTAGTTGGATTCATTCTATTATTATTTACTTGGTATTTGATCATCCCTTGCTGAAAAACAAAAGCATTTAATTTCGTTTAAGTCCCACTTTTGCTGCTAGCTTTTATAATTTGGACTCACCCCTTCCTGTTTGATCCATTCGCAGTCTTTTATTGCCTCCGCGAAGTCAGTGTCTTCGTCCAGCGGGATTGCCTTTGGCTTCGCAACTACCTGGACATGGTTGAGTGCGCGGTAGAGAAGCTCCTTGCCGGAGTATTCGCTCACTGCCTTCGCAGACATTGGTAAAAACGAATGTTTCTAAAAGAGGAATGAATGGCAGAGGAAGGAATTGGCGGTGGCTAGTGAGGAATAAGGAAAAATAAATGAATGAATGCCCGCTTCGCTTGAGTTCGGCGCGCTTAAATAGGAGCAAGAAATGACGAAATGAGCAAACATAGCGGGGAAAACGGATACTAGGCGGATGCGGACTTATTCCCTTTCCCACAAAGGACATGCCTTTGCTTCCCCGCGGTCAATTTTCCGATATTTCTCCCTGGAGATATAGGGATTTTTCGCATCCCTTTCTTTCTATTCGGAGTTCTTCCCGCCCGCGGGGAACATAAAGAATACCAACAACAAGCATAGCTGAGTGATGATGTGTGACTTTTTGGCATGCAAATGACAAAGGAAAGCTGAAATAAGAGCGTAGGGCAAGCAAGTTGAGATGAGAAATGGCGATGTTCAGAAAAGGAAGACTACATTTTGGTTACATATATGTAGAATGGATGGCCTAAACGTAAAAAGCTGCACAGGTCAAATAACTGGCTCACACAACCATCCCATCTATATAGGCAAGCCAAGGTCAGGGAAACCACGCGATAGAATTAGAGCAATCAAAACGAAATCATGATAAAGTGGAAGGGAACGAGAGCAGCACATTTTGTTGGTGGGGCGATCCTTTTGGGCAAAATGGGGCAGCAGAAATTCAGGTGCAGGTGAACAGCCAAATGTGGTGTCATTAATTATTAATTAATCACAAAACGAAAAAATGGACATCGACTCAACGACCATTGAAAAATTGGGAGAGTCTGTGATTGGAGAGGGTGAAAATATGAAAATGCAAAAATTGGATTATGCAAATCATTTTGAAGCGTAAACTCTAAACTGGGTAAATTGAATCGTCGTTAAGGCCAAACCAATCAAAAAATATCTCAAAAATATCCTAATCTATTTTTGAGATATGCACCTAAGTGATGACGATGAAGATGAGTGTAAAATGTGAATAAACAATAAAATACAAAATACTCGTTTTCGCGTGTTGGAAGAACTGAGATGAAGTTGCAACGGCTTTTTTGTTTTATCCAGCATAAAATCCCGATCTTATCACCGGCAACGCCATTCTTCCACAATAATGGCGAATGGAATACACGTTATTGAAGCCTTGAAAGTTGAAACGGAGCTTTGATTGATTGGAAAGCAAAGAATGAAGTGGACGAAAGCAAAGGAGAAGTGATTCTTAAAAAATGAAAACACCCGAACAAACATTAATCTTTTAACAACGAGAAAATTGTTGCACTTTGCGCGCATCGCTTAAATCAAACTGACCAATAGTGGAAATAGGAAAGTTCAGTCGCACTTGGAAACACTGAACACAAACTTGAAAATTGATGAATTTTAAAAATTTATTAAAAACTACCGATTCCGGTTTGCTGACTGAGACTGATCCCTAGACTCAAGAATCGTCACTTTTATATTTTATTTCTAGTTGACGAAGAGTGTCAAAACTCTGTAGAAAAGTTACAAATCGAGTCGGAGACTCGTTCAGACAGATAAGAGAGATTAGATTGCAGATTTGGACAGACTTTTGTTCCTTTTTAGCTCTAACATTACTGTTTGGTTTCTGTCCAATTTTTCTAAAATGTTGTTATCCTGTTCACCTCTTTCTGTCACAGCTACATATGTTATCCATATACCTTTGTTTGTTTTTCCACGTTTATTCTTTATTGTTTATATTCATATCACCGTGCAAAATCGTTACAATGAACAAAATGAAGAAGGGTCTGTGAACAATAGTGGGACAATGTGATTTCGGGTAATTGCGGGAGGGAAACGACCTAAACAAATTTCGGGGGGAGGGAAACCATTTTTTCAACTGTACTCTGACTGTGGTGACAATAAAATGCGTTGCTTCTTACATCGTAAGTACGCAGAAACGGACAGAACGTTTTTGGTCGGGAGGAATATTTTGGCCATTCAACGGGTTTTGACACTGGAAAGACTCTAATAGAGAGAAGGGGAGGGCCAACTGGGGCAAACGACACACATCTCGGTTGTGCCATATCTGGCTTCGAAAATGCTCAATATATCTTTGGTGGGGCAAACAATTGTTAGAGTTCTGTCTTTCTCCACTACGATTACGCTCTATTTTTGGATCAAAGGAAGGCGTCGCTCTCCTCTTCGTCGTCTACCAGCGAGTTGATCTCGTCCGGTGTGCTCTTCCCGTGCGCCCCTCGCAGCTCTATCTCCAAGTGGCTCGAACTGGGATGGTCGAAGTCGTTGGAGGGGGAGCCTTCGCTTTGCACTGCTCGAACTGCCGCCGCGGTGCTTTTGCGCGACTTCTTGGCCTTTTTCAGCATTTTGGCCTTCAGCGCCGACTTCAGAATAGTGATTGTGCCCGGCGGCTGGATGTGCGGCTCGCCGTCCACTTGCACCGGCCACTCGTCGCGTGTCGTGATTTTGATCTGGATGTCGTTGAATATGTTGGGTTGTGTTCCACGCTGTTTACTGACCGATCCCCCTTGCGCAATGCGCGTGCCCGCCGCCAGCTTGGACTGGATCAGGCCCAGCCGAGACACGTCCGTGATGCCGACCACCTTCCCATTGTTGATTATTGGAGCTCAGACACATTTCCCCGGATTCCCGTGCTCACCTCGAGCAATCCGTCGTAGTGCGTTGGCTTCTGGAAGCCGCCCTCCTCTTTGGCCGTGCCCCACGGGTTCGCGCCGCTCCCCCAGCTGAGCAGATTCAGCACGATGATGCCCTCGAACTGGGGCAGCTCCACTGCCCGTCCGTCCACCTCCAGCTCAATCCGCTTCCACAAGTCTTTGCAATTCCGTTCGAAAAACGCCTTCTGGAGCCCGATTTTCACGTATTGGGTCTGTGCAAATTGTGGTTAGTGACTGGTGTTCTGTGTTTGATCTGCACCCACCTTGTTGAAGAGGCGCGATTGGAACTTCTCCTATAAGTGTTCCAATTTGAAAAGGAAGCAAACAAATCATCCCTCCTCCCCCACAAAATGGTACCGGGTTAGCGTCGCGCTTGTTGTGGAAGCGCAGACACACGTCCGCATCGATGCCGATCCCGAAGTAGTTGTTCCTGTGCGGGAGGAGACAGTTGGTCAGCGCCCACTGGGACTTCAACGAGTACATGATGATCATGCTGGTCTGGTCCTCGGGGTTGCTCATCATCTGCGTCTCGTTCTGGCCCTCGTCCATGCCCGCGTTCGGCGGCTGCGACCTCTCCTCCTCGTGGAACACCACCGCCCACCGGTCCAGCCGCACCTCCTCCGCCTCGATCACGTCCCGCAGGATGTCCGCTGCGTTCTCCTCGCCCGTGTAGCCGCCGCCCCACCGCAGCACGCGCGCCAAATCGTTGCCAGTGCCGAGCGGAAGGACTGCGCACGGCGGCGAGAAGCAGGCGGCGTCCTTTGAGGAAGTGTATAAAAAATCATTTCCAATTTAAGAATTCGATACCACTTTTTTAGTAATAGTCCGAGAGTCCATTTCCTTTTTTAGAGATAAGACCTGTTTGGCGATGTCCAGACACTGCAGTACCCATCCCACAGTGCCGTCGCCGCCGGCCGCCAATATCCGGTACTTGTTGATGTTGCGGAACACGTAGAGACTGGAAATGGTGCATTGGAATTGGAATGGGCTCCACTTTTGAACTTTTGATTGGACTGACCCGACGAGGGGGCCGCCCTTGAGCACGTCGAACACTTGGAAGGGGTTGAGCAGGCGCCGGAACGCCGAGATCAGTTCGGTGCCCTGGCAGCCGCCGCTCTTCACGTTGACCAGCACCAGCAGCGGCTCCACATCGGGCGGAATCATGTGCTGCTGCACGTTCGGCAGGCAGAGCACTCTGAAGGGCGCAAAACTAACGCAGATCCACGAGCACTGTTTGTTGCCTGCCTCCTACATCAATTTCTTGTCCTCGTAGACCGCGTTCTGCAGTTTGAGCACCGCCGCGGTGGCCGCCTTCGGCGTGTTGAAGGTGATCACGAGTGAGCCGTACTCAAAGTAGATGGGCCCGATGGCGCAGAACGGCTTCTCCTGGATGGACAGCAGCTTCAGCAGGATGCGCTCGTACTGGCGCTGCGACAGCGACGGCGGCAAATTGGACACGAACACGGCGTGATCTGAACAAATGTGGATTGTTCGGTTGCATTCCCTGCCGACTAATTTGACCGTGCGGGTCCTCCTTCTCCTGGATGTAGAAGCGCACAACGTGGTAGCGTCGGAGTGAGTCCTACAAATGGCAGTAGGGATGTTCAGTTCGGAGCTTCAGAGTTGCGATAAACTGTGAAGAGTTGGTGACAAGCCGTCCGGTAACCCCCACATTTTTGGACGCTACACTTTTGGCAAAATAGCGGTTACCTATACTTATGCTCTTGAACAAATTAGTCATCGCTCAAATGGGACTTCTGCCGCCCGTTCTCTTACCTTCCTGAGGTTGCGCACCAGCTGCAGCATCTCCTCTTGCGGGTTCACTGTGCGCTCTGCGACGCCCTTCTCCAGCGACACCTCGATCAAGTTGTACCGGTTCCAGGTGCTGCCGTCCAGCCCGAAGTTGTCCAGTGCCTCCCGCATCACATCCTGCACACACATCCGGCCCGTCACCGTGATCTCGGTGTACTCGCAGGGTATCCTGCAACACAACGGGTTCAGGTTGCGTCTCAACCGGAGAGAGGTAGTCAACCGGAGGACATGTCCAATCCAGTGAAGGTCAAATACAAATGTTCCATTCTTCTTCACTTTTCCATCCTCTTCCATTATTCCCCCACTCCTCCTCCTCCACCTCTCTTTCCTTCCTCATCTTCCCGGTATGGGTGTTTCGGCCCGCCTCTGACCTGAGCCAGCCGCCGTACACGCGAATGGTGGCCTTCTCCGGGTCGTCGCGGTAGCGCAGGAATATCTGGGCGCACTTCCCCTCCGGCTTCTTCACGTTCCGCAGCGGGATCGGGTCCTCCAGCGGCTCCTCCTCGTCCTGCGCGTCATGCGGCGCCTGGGTCACGTAGTAGTTGTCCTGGAATCAGAAAAGCGGATAAACCGCCTAAAATGCCATCTGGCGCTGACCCGATTGTCGCAAATGTGGAAGCGTCGAAGGGCAATGTCCTGGTGGAGGAAAACACAACGCGTAAAGAGTGCGGGGCTTTCCCTTGATGTACCCGAATTTGCTCGACCGATGCCGTCTTTGGCACGTATGCGGTGCGGCTCACTTGATTGCGCAGCGAATTGTTGCCCTGCAACAGAACAAACATAATACTCAACGCCTTAATTCTTCTTGTTCGGTTTTTGTGTCTGATGTCTGTATTTTCTATTTTTGTTCCTTTTCTTCTCAACAATTGCCACCCTTTCCGGTCGGTCAAAAAGGCTTACGTCGTAGATGCGCAGGAGCAGCTGGTCATCCGTCTCCCGCTCGCACTCGTCCCTGCCAGCGGCGCCCCTGCTCTCCTTGGCCTCGCGCTCCTCCTTCTCATCGACCGCCGTTTTGGACGGAGAGGACACCTTGCGGATGCCGTCTCCGCCCACAGCGCCGCTGTGGATGTTCAGCAGCAGGTCCATCGGGAGCTCCGTGCGCGGAATGGTCACCGCGTTCGGCGGCAGCATGATCTTGCGCAACGGCCCGAAGTCGCACTGAGGACGCAGCTGGCGGTAGCAGGTCGAGTGCGCGGACAGTGCGCACCATTGGCACCGGAAGCCGGAGTAGCACTCGGCCGAGTAGCAGCTCTTCTTGCACACCACGCAGCGCGCGTCCCTGGGCAGGTTGCCCTCGCGCATGTGGTGGTGCTGCTTGTGCGTGACGCGGTCCAGCGACGGCACGTAGGTGGAAGCCTCGCGGCAGTCCGCCACCGCGAGGTCCTGCAAATCGGTGGGAATCAGAACAGAGCAGTCGCAGATGTTGGACCTGGCAATCGATGTGCACGTAGCAGTTGCACACCTCGCACTCGCTGGACAGCGTGTCCTCGGTCCTCTTGCGACACACGCAACAGAAGTGTCTTCTGCACAAAAGCAACGTGTCAGTCTGAATCCGAAGTTAGGCCCCTTGTCCAACTTGATGTGCTGTGGCTCCGTCCACGTGTGGGCCACCGGGTTCTTGATCAGCTGCAGCAGACGTCCAGTGCACTGTGCCACAATGGATCGCATGCACTTGTCGTGGCACACAAAGTTGCACACTGCAAACAAAAACAAAACACACTGCGGTTCAACAAATTGTGTTGTTGTGTTGCGCACCCTCGCATGCGTAGCCCTGGGAGAGCATGCCCCAAATCTTGTCGCAGCAGTGGTGACAGTAGGTGGGCTTGCCGAACGTCTTCTTGGAGAACACGTGTCCGCCCAGATCGCCGCCCTCCGCGCCACTGCCGGCGGCCGCATCCGCCGAAGAGGGCCCAGAGGCGGATGCGGCAGCCCCGCCTCCGGCCGACGACTGCTGGCTGCTCATCATTGGGACAGGCGATGCGGGACGGCGACCACCATTTGCGAGCGGGGAGTGCTGAAGCGCCAGCACAGAAGGGGACAGTGTGGTGGGGTGGGCTTAAGCTGACGAGCGGGGTTCGGGCCGGTGGCGGCCGATCATAGGTGGCAAAAGGCAAAGTGTGGCTGCAAAATGAATGAGGGAAAGTGATGTCTGGTTCTGACGCGGAGTAATGGCCAATGCGTGGAATTGAGCTGTTCGGTGCGGGATTATTGTCGCTTTTACTTTTTAGTCTGTGCTGGCTCCGTCACCCCCTCACCACTCTAATCTCGCCTAATTGGACCGCGGCCAGCAGAGGATGGAGGACAATTTTGCGAATGAAAAGAGGCGGGTGGGTACGGAGGTGGGTGGATGTGCGCTTATTGGATTAGGACACACAACGGCGGAATCGATTCGAGTCGAGAATAGGCTGCGAATGGACGCCAAGGGGTAAAGAAGAGAACGAGGAGCAGGACACCGCCGCCAAAGTGGCGCCGTTCAGATTGGCGCGGCACTCTGGCGTCTCCAGTCTGAGGGAGGAGAGACTCGAAATAGGCGGCGGCTGGACGAACGCGGTCGCGGCAACAACGGGCGGGCGCAGCAGGGCGAGAATGGGGGAGGGGACACGACGGCTGGGGCCGGGCAAAAACCACGGCAAGACAGAGGCGAGGAGCTGCAGAGTATTGTGCGTGTGTGCGAGAGCGAGAGCGGTGGGCGGCGGAAGCAAGACAGCGGCAGCCGTCGGGAGAGAGCAGAAGCGCCACGGCCCACTCGCTCGGTCTCTCGCTTTTTCGCTCTCCCCTCCCCCATACGTCCAATACCCGGTCCAGGCAGCCGCCCGTTTTCTCAGCCAGCCACTTCCGCGGCTGGCTATCGAGCGATGCGGCGCCGCCGCAAGAGAAGGAAGAAGCTGACGGCACTCATTTCTCGGCCGCAAAGGAGGGACAGGCGAAGATGGAGGAGAAGTGGGTGCGGACGACTGAATTGATTGCGTTGCGCGCGATTCCGCGGGAGAAAGGGAATTGTGTCGTGCAAAATTGAGAAAACGAGTATAAAAGGCGGCACGGACAAAAAGTAAAATATGTTGGCGTGGGAATAATGGCAGGGGACAAACGATTTTGCACAAAACAGCGGAAGAGACTTCATTTGAGAGTATCGCCGCAAAAAGCGAAAATGGGGGAGGAAAAGGTGCCTTTTAACAAAGCGAGAGCCAAATTCGGCACAGGCACAAGGGGAGGAGGGAGTCGACTGAGCGACGGACGGGACGGGAGGTCCTTCGCCCCGTCGATAAGGCCATCCGCCGCCCCGCCGCAAGGGCCCTTTTGCTGGCTGCTCCTTTCTCCCTTCCGCCTCCTTTTCGCCGCCGGCGGAAATGGAGAGTGGCGTCAGCGCCACACTGCCGCCGCTTCTTTGCATTCTATTGCGGCCGTCGCAAATTTGCCGCAAAATTCTCTGGGGGATCGGCGGATCGGCGAGAAGTGCCGCAGAATGGGCGGACGGCGGAGTTATTTAGTGTTGACTCTTGTGCGCTGAATGGGCCGCCAATTGGGGCACAGCCGAGTGGGGCGGAAGAGCCATTTGATTATTTGGGAAATGGCCGCCGCAAAACTGGCGGACGGGAGGCGGAAGTAAAAGTTTACGGAAAATGGCATAAGGCGCCGGTGCCGGTGAAGACTGCCGAAAGCGTCTCTAATTTGGGCCGAAAACAAAAACAGAATTGCGCCGTCTGTCACTTCTTTGTTGATTTATCGCCTCTTTCCTCCAAATTGGGCCCACCGCCGCCCCTTCCCCCCTTTTGGTGTGTGATTGCGCAGAGATCGATTGCACAGTTCGATCAACTCCGCGCAGTCATCATTCCACTCCATTTCACTTTCTTTTTCATATTTGTCTCCAGAACTGGTCCAAAAATGCCGCGTCAAGTGCTCGAGCTGATCGACTACCTTTCCCCATTGGCAGCGCTCATCATGGTCCGGTCCAGGGATCGATCGGCCCTTTCTTCCGATTCCGAGACATAGTTTTAGCCGCATTTTGAGCTTGAGGGCCAAACATAAACCATTTGAAGGCTTCTTCCCCTCTTCAATCATGCGACCTCGGTTCCGTCCATTTGCCCATTGCGTTCATTTGCAGTTCGCCGTCGGCATGTTTCTGCTCGCATTTTTCGTGGTCAACTTCTTCTACATCAGCGAACGGGACGATCTGACGGTGTTCGAGAAGGTCCCACCTGCCTTTTCCGAGTGCCTCTCAATCCATTTCTGTTCAGTTCGGCGCCCACTTCAACGTCTGTCTGGGCCCGCACCCGCTGTCCGAGATCTACCGCGGAGGCCCAGCAGTGCATCCATCGGAGGACGCCCCCGCACAGTTGGAGAACGGGCAGAGGCTGAACAACACCACCATCACCAAGAATAATGCTGTTGCGAAAGCCAACAAATACTGAGGGGACCTGTTTTTGCATGTTTTTAACGCTTAAAACTGTGTTTGCTGATTGAGAGATTTGGATTGGCATTATGGCAGAATGCTATGCACAAATGTCTCTCATCAGACATCATATATACCAGATACCGTCATTCAATCAATTCTTGTCTAATGCGTTCCAGAATTAGCGATCAACAATGTCCCTCACAAACGGAAATGGAGAGCCAAAGGCTGATGCGGAGCGACAGTGCAGCTACGGCACACACAGTTCGTCATTCAACGCAAAAGATGCCAAGTGGAGTTGGTTGGGCAGAGCGCATGTGCAGGTCAAACCACCAAAATTCCTTGAAGGCCATCCAGAGACTTACATAAAATGTCTCTATTTCGCAGTCCCTGGTGCTCCCCATCGCCGTGTGCACTTGCGCAGTCCCAACACTGCTGTTGCTCTTCTCGCTGGTGGCGCTCCACGTGCCGCTGCTGTCGCTTTGTCTGGCCGCTCTGGTCGTCCTTTTGCTCTTCGTGGGCTTGCTTGCCGTAGTCGCCAATTGGCGATGCTCCGTCCCCTGGCTGTTCATGCCCTACATCCTCACACTGGTAGTCAAAAATTGTAGCCACAACCGGACCTGTGTCTGTCTGTCTGTTCAGTGGGTTCTCTGCATCATCTGCCTGGCCCTATTCCTCGCCTTCGTCCCAATGGCCATTTTTGTGCCCCACTTCTGGGCAGAGTGGACCATCAGTGCATTCGGGCTGAACGCGCGAGGGGCACACGTCATCGGGAGTTGGAACAGGCCTTTCCACTGCGTTCGCTCATTTTCCGTCGTTTCATAGTCTCGCGCTCTGTGACCGCCGCATTCGCACTTTTGTGGCTTGCACTGCTCGTTCTGCTCACCTTCTTCAATTTCACCGTGCTCCGCGCACGACTCTTCGTGATCGCCAAAATGGGCGGCAAAAACGCTGTGGAATGCCATCAAATGGACGAACGGAAAAGAGACACAACAGTGGACTGAGGAGGTGAATGGGTGAACTATACATTTTACACCTCCTGCTCACATTTCAAACTTGGAGAATTGAATGGAGATGAAATGGTTGTTGTCTTTGTAGCCTGTCGGCCTGATGAGATTGATTGATGTTTGTGCGATTAAAATAAAACGAGTTTATTTCCGGCAACAACTTGATATCAAGAAACACACAACATAATGTGAATTGTTGATTCATCGTTTAACAAATATATATTGTAAGTAATAATGATTGGATTCAACCTTGATACTATAATCAAGAGAATAATATTCCAATCATGCGTTGAAACGCGTGTCCGAAAGCGGAACCTCCTGGTTGTTGCCCAATTGGTCGTTCAGTGCCACGTAGTCAATCTGCTGAGTGCCATCGAGACGCCGGATTGCCTCAGGAGTGACACTGAAACACACTTGTTTTCAATATCAAGGCCCGAAAAGTGTCCATTGCCCACCGCTTCAGCTCCACATAGTTGTTGCGGCCGCGCTTGGCCAGCTCGCCCGCCTGGCGCACCGGAGTCGGCAGGGCAGGCGCCAAATTGACGATCTGCCAATTGTTGCAGAGCATGAGAAGAAACCTGCAACGGACAGACACTCGAGACTATTGCGGCCAAACTCATGGTCAAACCCCTGCAGCTCGGCAATGGAGGCGTTGCATGCGTTGACCGGAAACACGTAGCTGGGCATCTTGGCGGTCCCCTGAAAGTGCATTGTTTGACCCAATCCTAGCATCCCTCCTTCCCGACCTTGAGCGGTTTGTGCGACTGCAGCCAGAACTCGGGCATATCGACGCGCGTGAACTCTGTCAC
>VAHH01000495.1:0-29070 GCA_013357305.1 Radopholus similis | reverse complement strand
AGTCTACTTCTATTCAGTTGTCCCCCATGTTTGTGTAGAAATTCTCAGTTTTACCTGATTCTCAGAATTTCCTGCGACATATATAAAAATGCAAATATATATTCAATGGGCAGTCCGACCAAAGAGAAATAAAACGACCGTATTCTTTAGACATGATTTATATGAACTGCCTTATAGGTATTATATATGAATTGCCCTTTAAAGTTTAAAGTATATGAATCGACTTTTATATGAAGAACTGCCACAAGAACCCGAAGGTTCAAATTGTTTGTCTGAGGCTGTTCACTTAGGTAATTGCTGTTCACACGGTTAGCGTTCCCAGGGACAAACACAGTCCAGCAGTCTTTGCTTCACAAAAGTGCGTGCGACTGTTGTGATCACTGATCAGGCTCAGTCCGAAAGTCGGAACCCCCACCGAACGAACAAACATTCACAATTCACATGCAGTCGCCCTAATTTAAAGTCCGGAATCACGGCGTCTCGACCAGAACTTTGGTCGAATATTCCCATGAAGCTATGGCCTATGGCCCCGTTCCCACACTTTTGTGTCCTACAGTATGTGGGGGAACCACGGACTATAAATGGAAAGATGAGACGGGTGCGCAATATGTCCTCCTTCTCCCATTTGGCGAACACTCAACGTGTGCCACCTGTTCCCCGTGGTCTTTCCTATTCCTATGACGAGCGCTTTCGTCTTCTCAGAAATGGCAGATGCAAATAGCGGTGCTTTAGCGCGTTTAATATTCCCATTTGGTTGGCGCAACGCGCAAAAGAGTGTTCACTGTGTACATTGCCATTTACCATTCCCCAATTGTGTCTGGCTAAATAGAAAGCCTTGTCTGTTTTATTCGTCCATTTCAAAGTCATTCCCGAATCCCGAGAAGGGACCATTTGTGTTTGCCGCAATAACATTGGCAGAAAATTCGTTTTCAAATGGCAACCAATTCATCGGAAGCATTCCCCAACTACATGGTAGGTCGGAGCAATAAATTGTGCAGAATGCACTCTCAGCTCTACGCCATGTACAACCAGAGTGGGCCCGTGTTCGAGCTGATTTTGCCCGCTGTGCTCCTGAACGCGATCGGAGTGCCTGGAGTTGTGTGCAACGTTCTCCTGATTTACGTCACCTGGCGGACAAGGTGCCCACTCATTTGGCGTTCGGCACTTCTGATTCTGAGGTTCTTCAGATGGATGCGGGGCTCCACCAACTGTCTGCTGGCGCTGACCGCCTTCTTCGAGATCCTGCACCAGTCCAGCCACTTCGTGTTCCTGTCCGTCGTGGCCTCCGGAACCAACTTCGTCCCCTACTACGTGGCCCTGCGCTTCCAGTGCCATTCCATCTTCGGCGTCATGGCCGCCCAGATGGCCATGGTCTCCACGGCGGCCGACCGACTTCTCTCGGTCCTGTTCCCTTGGACGTGGGCGTTCTTTTCGCTTGCAGGGATTGAACCCACCCAGTTGCAGCTACAAATCTCTGAACGGCCCCTGCTACCTGCTCGTGCACACCCTCTTGGCCGTCTGCTGCGGGGGCACATTCGCCGTGCTCGCGGTGCTGTTCTCGCTCCGACACCCCTACCTCCCGGTCACCGGGTACATAGCCGACCTGCTCATCTCCGACTTGCTGGTCATCTACTCGGCCATCATGGCTCTCTGCACCATCAACACTGTGCTGTACGCCCTCGTCTGGGTGGTGGTCAAAACGGCGCCGAGTAAACCCATCCGTCCTTTGAATGCTATGCAATGCAATCCTTTTGGGCGCAAATCCACAAGATGGAGACGACCACCACTCCAAATTGTTCCGTTCGCTGATCGTGATCGTCACCGTGGTTATCGGCGGCTACGCAGTGAACAACGTCTGCAAGTTGGTGGTCAACGCCTATTTCTCGCTGAGCGACGTCCAAATGTGGATGGTGGCCGTGTTCGGCGGAATTCTGCTCAACATCGGAGCGTCGTCTGAAGCGCCCATACTCTACGCCTTCAGGTGCCCTCAGTCCCAAAATGCCGATTCAAGTTCGTGCGTTTGCTCCAGTTCGGACTATCGCCGGGCGTTCCTCAAAGAATTGCCATTCCTCGCCGCTCTCGAACGCAAAAAGAACACGCGGCGGCTGGTCACCGTTGCCGGAGTTGTGACCCTGCAACAGCAAAAGGCAAAACTCGCAACAAACCTGCGCAGAATCACTGTCGGCAGTCAAGTGGTGCCAATCGGCTGAATGGCTGTGTGAAAGGTCGCTTCGATTTTTGAACAGAATTAAAAAGTGAGAGTCACGATGATGACAAAACGCCCTTTGCATAAATTCCCAAACGAGTACAAAGTACAAACTTAACCGGAAAAAGGAGAACGGGTCCACAAAGGAAAGACAGAGAGTCCAAGTCCAGCAGAATGCGAATTGCGAAAAATTTGCACCAACTGTCTTCTTTCAGTTGAACTGAGTTGCGCACTTTTATTCATTAAATTAAACGTGCCGAGAACTGTGATAAAAGCCAATTTCCCCGCTCTGACCTCCGCTCATTGGGGCAATATGGGCCGGTCCTTTTCCCTGCAAAAATAAGTAAACACGCATCGATTGGACCCGTCCAAGGAACCCACATTTGCTTTGGCCTGCCGTAGTTCCACAGCCAGTGCATCAGATAGCAGAAAATGGCCAGTGGGATGGCGATGAGCACGATTGTGATGCAGCCGGTCTCCAGTGACTGCCACTCCCAGCCTGCGCCGGAATCCCCGCCGCTAGGCTCGATCGCCGCAAATTGCGGGTCCATTTGAGATTAATAGAGCTAAAGAATATAAACTCACAACATAAAAGATCAAGTGTTCGACAAATGGATCCCGTCCTGTAGGCATCGCTCACTTATTATTAGAGGAGGATCGAGTGCGACACTTGTCCCTCCTTCCCTCCCTCCGTTCGCTGTTTTCCCGCCCGCCCTTTCCCCGCCTGCCGACCTCTCCATCCCCACCCACCCACAACCGCTAACCTGATCAGCATCGATTTCCGAAGTCACCTGAGCGGCTGATCTCTGGGCCTCTCGCTAATTTTAGCAGTCGGACGGGCAAATGGACGTCAACGCGGAGTGCCAAGGGGAGATAGCCCTGCTGAAGGGTGTCCTCTACACACTCCTTCGGCGTCTCCTTTCTGCGGTCGAATCGGCGGTCCGCGGCAGCAGACACATGTGCGTCAGTCACCTCCGGACCCAAAAGTGATTCATTTCAAGCGCCCTCCCGAACGAGACCTGGCTGGAGGTTCTGCACTTTGTGCCGTTCGAGCGCCTTCACCAAACCGTCCCGTTTGCCTGTCACCGCTTTTCCCTGCTCTCCGACTCCATTACAAACAAACTTTGTCCGCGAACAATCCTCTCGATCAAAGTGGTTTGGGACAGAAAGGTACGGATAAAAACAAACATTTTGTAGTTGTGATTGCTCTTTTAGCGATGTCGTCACGGCACAATTGTTGCGAACAAGTTGCCTTTGCGCTCCCTCCCAATTCCCAACACTCCGCCACCGGACAGCATTTTCGGCATTGGCCTCGTCTCTCTGGAGGGTTTCTCCAGATCAATCAATGCGTTGTTTGATCTACGATTTCAGGCCATTTGGACAGGGAAATGGTGACCTTTTTGTGCCGTTGCACTCAAAGAATGGACCAGTGCCGATTGGAGTTTGCGGATCTGGCCAATTTTGTGCGCACACTGCAGAATCAGAAAATTGGCCTTGAAGAGTTTTTCTCCGCAATCGGAAGGTCAATCGGATCCAAATTTGTTTGCAACCACATTTTAAGGTGCGTCAAGATTGACGTGGACGGCCGCCATTCTTTTTTGCCGGCGTGCTTTTTCGACTGTGCTACGGTGTTGCGATGTGCCTCGATGCATATCACCCACCCAATGGGCGGGTTCGACGTCCAAAGTTTGGCCCGCTGGCTCACCCTTTGTGGAGACCAGCAGCAGGTCTGCCGCAAAGTGCTCTCGATCGCCTGTCCCTACAGCCAGCGGCCGGGCACACGCAGTTCTGGGCTGGACGCGCAGATTGAGCGATTGGTGTTGGCGACGGTCTCCTTGTGTTTGAAGGTAACGCGACAAACGATTATTGCCCGAGCATTCACTCGTTGCAGATGCCCAAGGCGTCCTTTTCGTTGCTCCTGGAAAATGCGAACCTTTCGCTGGACCCCTTTGACGATGGGGCAGTGTACCTGAAGCAGCTGAACGACTCGTTTTGGGAGTTGCGCGGAGGCAGGGAGAACGGGAGAAAGTGTGCGAGGGCAAAGGCGCCTCCAAAGACAACGTGCACAATCGAGATCGGGCTGTTCTCCGAAGAAGAAGAAGAGCACCCGGTGGAACCGTCAAAGGGCTCCGCATTTCGGGTCATTCGGCAGCTGTCGAGGCTTTTCGACTCTTGAGGGCCGCACAAGGCGATTCTATCGAACAGTTTTATTCGCATAATGAGCCCAAAGGAGGGGAGAGTCCATTCAATCAATCACTTATCCTGTTCCCCAATTCCCCATCGGATAAGTATAATCACCGCCCTATTTTGGAGAAAAAGCGCCCTAATTTGTTGTGTCCCCCCCTATTTTTTCAAAATTAGGGCGCTTTTTCTCCAAAATAGGGCGCTAATTAATCCCATTGCATTCCCCATTGCCTCCTTGTTCCGCCATTTTGGCCTCTCCTTCGGCGTCGCCCAATGCAAATTCCACCAAAGTGCTTGCTCCTGCAGAAGATTTGGTGCAAAATTGGTCACAATTTGACCTGTGCTCCCGTCGTTCTGGGTGCCGTCGTCCTCCTCCACTGTGTCCAGGTGCTGCTGCAGCAGCGATTTTGACGGCGATAAGGGCAAGTGGCTGCCTTCCTGGGAATGAGAGAACTGCACATGCGTGTTGCGTGTTTTTACCTCGGGGGCAGTTGCCACTGAAAGTGCGCCTGGCGAAATGTCCGTTGCCGGTCTGGGCTGTTTGCCCTGTTCCAACTGGGACGGCATGTCCTCGTTGTACCACGCGCCCAGCACTCTGACGTCCTTCAGCAGCAGGGGAACTGTCACAGATTAATCCAGCCCTCGGACCAAATCTGAGGGCCGGACTCTGCTGGCACTTTGCTGCCGGGACGGCACCGAGTGGCGGACACTCCGCAGCCGGCCGAACGGGATGGTCGACAGTCGACGCGTGATAAAGTTGCTGTGGCGACGAGTGTCCGGCTGCCCGTCTGCAAACCAACTTTTGGTCCCTTCCGAGGCCGACTCGCACCTGGCGTTTCGCTCAGCTGCCTCCGGACCATGTGCACTTGCTCCCTCTCCTGGGGCAAATGGCTCAGCGTGGCTGAGCCGACCAGGGGCCGGTGATGCGGAGCGCCGTTCGGCTGTTCCGGGTACATGGGCGACAACAGTCCGTTTGCTCCACTGGCTTAACTCTCATTCTTTGCTTCCCCAACAATAATAGCCCACCGTCGACGCATTTTGGGACTTGGGCGTGGCACTGGTCGACCATTGTCATTGCGATTGCGATGTTGCGGTCGATGATATAATTGCCTGGAAGCCGTTGGAACACCCAAGTGGGCCAACATTTGCGGGCAATTACACTCAAAGTCGTCGTCGTCCTCCCCCAGTGGGTTCAGAAGTGCCTGAATTTCCAAAACCATTTTATAGTTATTCAAAACCACCCACCTCCGCCACTTTGGCCCATCCCATTACGAAAATAAACTGCAACATCTGAGAGTGCAAGGTTTCGTTTCCAAAGCGCCAAATCAGTCGTTTGACCGTTATGAGCGGCAGGAATCGGTCCACCTGGTTCTGGGTCGCCGCGTTCTCGTGCCAGCGATACTGGCGTCCGAACAGGCAGAGCAGGAAGTAGATGCGCACGGCCAGGAAGACAACTTGCGGATAGGCTGAAGAGGGGGAGGTCAAGAACTGGGGACACTGGGCTCAGGAGACCCAACGGCACCGGCACCCAATCGTAGTTGCAGAGCTGTTGCAGTTTCTTGAAAAACCAAAGCAATGCCCAAATCAGAAACAACATTTTATTTATTACACACCTCTCTGTAGGCATTCACCTCATGCAGCAGCCCGTTCAGGAGCACGTCCGCGGCGATGGCCTCCTTCTTGCGCAAGTGGTAGCAGATGGCGAAGATCCTTCGAAAAGTATCGGCCATTGACCCTCCCCCGAGACTACCAGTTTATGGGCATCCAGTATTTGGCGAAGCCATTCTTCACTTCCTCCATCATTTCGAGCTCATGTCGCTGAAAAGGGCAAGTGAGGGCCGAATCAGCAATCAGTCCCACGTGGAGCAGTCCCGACTCGACCAGAGTGTCCATGTTGGGGAAGCGCTTGCGCACCTGGATGGAGATGTCCCTGAGGACCAGCACTTGGGTCAGGCACAGGTACCTTCAACCGGAGAGGGATCACCGTCACTAGTACCAACAAATACAAATGCGATCCCTTGCCGAATTATGTTCCGTCTCGCCAGCCTGGTCTCAGAGTGGCTGCCCTGGATGTAGGTGTTCACGAAGAAGGCGGTGCTGTCCACAAAGCCGATATTGGCGAATATGTTCTTCCATCTGCGAATGACCCCAAAAACATTTTTCATCATCACAGCACGGCTCACCTGTCGGCGACAATTGTGACGAAGAAGCCGAGCCTGAACAGTCATTGGAAAACATTAAAAGGGTTTGGGCTGGAGCACATAAATGTGAGCGGCAAAAGGCCAACTCGTTCGTCGATGTGCCCTGCGATGTGCTCAAACGCTTTTTGCTCGTCCTCGTCCAGTGCGAAGCGATAGATGGCGAAGATGCAGTAGTAGAGGACTGTCCACGCGATCAACTCGTTCAGCACCCAAAAAGACGGGTTTTTGAATCAATTTATTTCATTTTTATTTTTACCGATTTCCACACTGAGCCGCGCCATCGGAACACAATCCGCAGGAAGGTGAATGCCTTGGAGGAGGAAATGTCCAAATTGTACGAAACAGTCATTTAGCCAAACAGTGGTTTTGGCGATTTGATTTCTAGGTTTATTTGCTCCAATCAGAAGTTGCAAGTTGGGCAATGCGACCCAGTTTGGAAGAGAGAGGGGGCAAATGAAGTCAGCCCTTCTCAGGTGACGTCAACTCATCCATCCACAAGATATTAATCAATCTGGCGTGCGTAAAAAAGGAATCCCTTTTTCAAGTGATGTCAATTGGCAAAATTATATTTTATACTAACAGAACTGGGGTAGCATTAACAAATCGATGAACAAATCGGCATACTATTCTGGACAAAAGGGTGCAGTCAATGCCCATTCGCAAGTTTTTCACGGGTATAAATAATGCTAATCAATTATCGCAATATTTGCATAAAAATAAAAATTGGGATTCGCCCTATTTGCATTCATCGCGATGGGCTAAAAGCAAAAATATTGCGATTATTCTCCGTGAAATGTTTTTTGGACAAACATGAAGCCAAAGTGCAACTATCCAAATCGATAGCAATCCACATAAAATTAGGGTAAAATGCATTCAAATTAAGCCTAAAAGAGCAATTCAATAATACGTATGTATGGGGAAAGTGATCAAAGGAGGCGATAAACTGATTTTATTATAAAATGGATTGTTTGTACAGCGGAGAAGCACAACTGCTATAATAATTGTCACGGGAGGAACATCCCGTGTGAGGATGAACAAAGAGAAGACACAGAAAGGGAACAAAATAAACAGAAACAACATTGTAGTCTCTCCTCGCCTAACACCTTTCCCGTCCCCATTGTTGTAGTCTCCTCGCTCTTCCACTTATCAACTCCCTTAGCCATTCCGTAGCCATTCCGCTCAGCTCTCCCGAAAAGTGCCGTACATGTCAATCAGACCCCAAAATCGCTGCACACCTTGCAAAGATGGGGAGTCGACGGCGCCAGAGATATGGGGACAAATGGGGCAGATGGGACCTTGAACCTTTGGACCTAATCTTCATTTAAAACCCTCGCCCATTCCCCACAAGAGCAGTTGTTCCCATTCATTTGAAAGTAATAAAGACTACCCATCCGAGAGATCGGACAGCAACTATTCCGAAACCCCCCAAACGGAATAATAATGACAACGATTGATTGCCACAATCACACCACTGTTTGCAGCTTATTTGTCCACCCCGGGAAAGGAGATTGCTTTTATTGCGGTATGCACAAGTTTTTGTTGATTTGGGTTTCCTTTCCCTCTCAAATGTGGTGGTTTTCCGCATTTTCGTTCCTGCCCAGCGATGGGTTATTTTCCGCCACCGGATGAATCATGATCACCGGCGTCACCTGGGCCGGGTGGCCCAGACCGCCGAGCAGCATTCTGACCAGCTGGTGCTTCACCTCGGTAGAGGCCCACAGCAGGAACCAGGCCGGGAAGACCACCGAGCGCAGGTCGTTCAGCCACTCGTACTGGTTGGAGACGGCTATGCGCACTGAGGGCTGGCTGGTCAGCAGGTACAGGAGCACCTGAGGTCGTAGAGGGGAGGTGTGTGCGCATTTGTTGACCTCCGGTTTACCCAGTATGCGCACACAAACGACTGGATAGCGAACATCAGCAGCGCGTAGATGACCAGACGCACCTCTAGGGTATGGTTGGCTGAGTTGGCGTGGGACGACTGGGCGTGCAGGTGTCGCTCCCGGACACGCTTGAATGCCGCCAAGATGAAGACGTTGAGCAGGGAGGTGGCCAGAATGAAGACGGCCGATGTTATGGCCATCAGTTTGCTGTTGCTGGGCGCCTCAAATGCACCAATCTCACATTCGTCCCTTGGGGACAATTTGTACGTTTGGATTTGCCGCGTGGTCGTAGTCCAGCCCGGTCTGGGTCCACTGCACGTTCAGGTAGAAGAGGTGGCTCACCAAGGCCAACGGCACAGTCCACGCAACGAACGCGGTTATGGGGAATAAATACCGCCAAATCTGATTGTGGATAAAGCCTTAGACCCCGTTTGATCAAATCACCTCTTCGTTGTCCATGGGCCGCAAAATGACGGTCAGCCGTTGAAGCAGAGTGCCGAAAATGAGGAAGTTTTCCACGTAGCTCGGGTAGAAATTGGAGGCGAACACCAGTCGGGAGAGCCATTTGGGCAGGGAGAGGTAGAAGGGGGTGAACATGCTCATCTTCTGGAAGCGGTTGTTGAAGAAGGAGCTGGCAAAGTTGAGCAGCAAATTCTGAGGGTTGATCCAAAGATCCGGCCGGTGGTCACATTGAGACACAAACATTTACGGCTGTGAGGAGGAACAGTTTGAAGAAGCTGCCTTTGAAGTGCTTGTTCCAGCCGCGGACGATGACGAAGCACTCGGCGGCGTAGAGAGCGGCCGAGGGCAGCGAGATGAGGAACGCCGTGGATTGGGCGATGGCGATGTCCAGAGACGGCATTTGGGAATGTGGGGGTGGGACCAAATAACCAAATTCCGTCTCTGAAACAAATTGGTAAATGCGAAAAAGATTTCAGAGGGACTAGGAATTACTAATTTGCTGCTAGAGAAAAGAGAACGCAAATTTTCCCATTTCCATCTGATAGTGTTCGCCGAATAATTAATTCTCTCACGACGGTCCATGCGCGAAAATGGCACCAATTGGGCGATGGAGTTGTGCATATTGAATTGTCCCCAGCTGCCGAATGGTTGCAGAATTTCCCCAATCCAAGTGACATTCATTCTGGACGGCGGTTTGAAGAAGTGGGATTCGGAAAGGGTGGATGGTTGTTGGTGTGAGTGCCGAAAATACAATCAGATTAGTCACTCACATGTGGTGAAGGAATGGGAAAGGTTTGAAGTTTGAACGTTCGGCATTTGTAGCGCCCATTCGGGCCAATTTAAGCCACAGTGCCCTCCCTGCACCGCGAACAAGCGTGTACAATGCACACGCAATGGCGGAGCAATTGCCACTACATTATTAGCGAGATATGCGGAAATTGCACTTTTCCTGCCTCTGCTCTCTGCCGCTTTTAGCCTTTGCCCAATTAAAATAATAGTAAATTGACCCCAAAGATATCCATTGATTAGCGTAGAGCAACAACAGGTGTCACCGAAGTGGTCTCTTCTTTCCTCCAGAACAGCAGCACCTTCTTCGTCCGCCTTCGCAGTTCCCCGGAAGCCCACAGCAAAAACCACGGGGGAAAGACGATGGCGCGGAGGTCGTTGAGCCACACGTACTGGTTGTAGATCACCGCTCTGGTGCTGTTGTCCATGGTGAAGACGTACATCATCGCCTGGAAGGGGAGAGAGCTAGCTCATCGAATGTTCCCAACTGGCCATTGAGACCGAATGCAGACAGGCGCATGTGTGGATGGCGAACATCGACACCGAGTAGATGATCAGACGCTGCTCGAGGGCACTGTTTGATGAATTCACTTGTTGCGAATTCATGCGACTGCGCACTCGTCTGAACACGACCAAAATCACCAAGTTTAGCAGCGAGGTTGCCGTGATGAAAATCGCAGTCACAATTGTGGCCAGTCGGCTGTTGTTGACCTCAAAACGGGGGATGGGCGGAAATCGAAATTTTTTAAATCGGACATCTGGGTATTTGGTGCGGTCATAGGCGTAGTTGGCTCCCAGCTGATTTTGCACCCAGTAGATGTCAATCGTGTAGATCCGTTCGATGGAGACCAGGGCAAGAGGGCCAATCCAAGAAATGATAACGGTGATTGGGAACAAATGGCGCCAGATCTGGATTTAATGACAACTTTGGTACCACAATAGCCGCTCACAGTTTCGTTGTCGAATGGCCATGCAATTGCAGTCAAACGCTGCAGAAGGACGGCAAAAACGAGAAAATCGTCCACATAGACGGGGTAAAAATAGGTGGCGAAAATGATGCGGTTCAGCCACGGGGGAAGTGCCGCAAAAAATGGGTACAATGCGGGAATGTGCTGCAGTCGACTGGTGAAGAACGAAGAGACGAAGTTGACCAGCAGGTTCTGAAAGCGGCTTTGATGGAACCACCCCAATGTGCTCACGTTGATGGCGGTGACGAGGAACAGTTGAAGAAGGCGTCTTCGAAATGCTCCTTCCACCCGCGGATGATCACCGCACACTCGACGGCGTAGAGGACCACCGACGGAGCGGACAGACACAGGGCGAAGCATTGCACAAACACCTCGCTGGTGAACAGCATTCTTCCCCTGGTTTTGACCTTTTGACTGTGGACTGTTGTGCCAATTCCAATATTCACTTCCTTAGTTTGTTTGGCCTTCCCCGACATTTCATTTGCACCTGTGCTTCTTGTCAACTGGTCAGACGAATCCCCGTTATTTTAATTGAGGGGAAGTGAAATTAATTAATTAGGTACATACCTATGTAATAATTGTTTAAAGAAATATTTCACACCTGAAATTGAAATTAGGTAATGATGTAGTATAGTGTTTCTAAGTTTCTATTCTTGCCCAATGTTCTGGGTGACGTTATTTTATATTTTTATTTCATCGATTGCCTTGCAGTTTGCAATCAACAATCATTAATTATAATTAGGCGCCGCACAAGGCAACCACATACCACAACCAGCGACGACCTCTCGGACCGTTTTACCATCCGTTCATTCCTTTTTCCTGTCAATTTCAACCCAAATCAATTACATCCATTTGCAGTCTACTAGTAGTAGGTATGTTATTTGACCGAATCTTTCCTTTGCACTCTATCTGTCCATCATCTTTATCTCTTCAGTGCAACTTTAGGTTTCTACTTGATTCTATCAAATCTCGTTAGTTTCATTCAAAATTCTGTTTTAATGGTCGTATTCCCAAATATGTGCTAAGGGGCACCAATTGAACAAATATAGCCCGAGCGTCCCCTTGAATTCGTTTTATTTGCTCCGTATGTTTCGGCGTGGCCTTAATTTAACTGATTTAAACTTTAAAGCCATTTGCTGCACATTAAAAATCGATTTCTCCGGCAAATTATTAAATGCAGGATCCCGATTTTATTCCGGTGCGACTATTTTGTTCAATCTGTGTGTGAATTCTGAATTGATCCCATTTCCAGACGGCAGTGGGCTTTTGTCTGGTGTCAGCGGCCATTGTGGTTCTGCTCGCCTATTGGATGGGTCGAGCGCGGTCGGAGCGCCAGAGAAGTGCAAAACAAAGCACCTATCCACTCACCCTAGCCTGACTCCTCACCGTAAAATAAATAAAAGTGATTCATTCCTTATTCAATTTGAAAATTAATGAAAATCAAGTGATTTGGAGATCCAATATTGGCATATTTCCATTGCTCCGTCAGCATTCACGTCGCAGAGAGTCTCCTCTTCTGTTCGGCCGACATCTTCTTCGCGTCCACCACCACGTTGCGAGTGCAATCCTTCACCTTGTAGATCCCGATCAGACGATTGGCCTTCTCATACATCTGGTTGCGCAGCGATATGACAATGAACTGGGCGTTTCGGGTGCGTTCCTACAAAACGGGTTTGGGAGAAGAGTGGCCGCATTCGGTGTGTCCAAATTACCAGCAAATAGTTGGCGATAATTGAAACGTTGCGGAAGTCCAAAGCAGCATCAATCTCGTCCATCACTAAAGCATGTGTATTAAATGTCTAGTGGGAGTCTATTTACACACCGTAGAGAGGAGTGGGCTTATACTGGTGCAGGCCGAACACCAGTGAGAGGGAGGCGAGTGTTTTTTCTCCGCCCGACAAATTGGTGATCTGCTTCCACGACTTTTTGGGCGGCCGCACATTGAACGCGATCCCTTCAGTGAAGGGGTCCAGGGAGTCGACCAGCTCTAGGGACACGTCGCCCTGGATGGTGATCATCTGGTAGGTGGTGCGGAGAGCGGTCGCGATCTGCTGGAAACCGTCCATGAACTCGAACAGGCGCCGCTTCTTCAGTCGGTCGTGCAGCGCTCGGTGCAGATCCCGCTGCTCGGTGAGTGCGCTCAATGCGCGGAACTCTGCCTCGTATTTGCGCAACTAAACTCAGGATTGGTCGTGTGGTCAATTAACTTCTCTTTTTGCCTTTTCCATATATTCCTTAATCAGTCCCAAATTGATCTGCGCCTTCTTTTTGCGCTGCTCCAGCTCGACTAGCTCCTGCTGCAGCCCTTTCACGTCGTACTCGTTCCGCACCACTTCTTCGTCAAGTTGTGGCAACGGCATGAAAAACTGTTGATCGCGCAGCGTGTCGCCAAATGTTCTCCGTAGATCCCGCCTCTGCTGTGTCTGTTCGTCCAGCTCCATTGCGTCCAACTCGTATTCGTCCTCTCTCTCGGTTATGTCTATTTGCTCTTCGATCTCTTCTGCCTCCGCGGGCCCTTCCCCCAGACAATCCTCCAAGTACTTGTCCAGCCCGTCGTCCCCCTCCCCTGGCACTGGAGCTGCTCGCCGATTTTGCCGTTCATCCTCCTTCTCCAGGTCAATCGCGTCTTCGTCCTCCTCTTCGCCCTCATCTTCCTCTTCCGCAATTTCCTCTTGTTCCACCACAATTGTCGCCCCCTTCTTCAGTGTTTCGGTCAGCCATTTGAGTCGGTAGAGTTTCAATTTTGCAATCTGTAATATTATTCTGCGTATTTACAGAAGTGGTCCATTCCACCTTGGATGTGACAGTTTTCAGTTTTGCGTCGATATTGGCGATTTCCGTGTCCATTTTCTTCAGCTCGCGTTTCATTTCATCCACACTCTTCTGCAACTCCACTTCTTCTTCGTTCTGCTCGCCAATCGACTGTGCATACTCGTTTAGAGCTGCACGAGCCGTTTCCATTTCGGCTTTGCGCTCTTTGAAGACTTCTTCCAATTCTTGCCTTCTGTTTTCGGCGTCCAGACGACGCTTACCAGTGGCTTCCAACAGCTTTTCCGTTTCCTTAAAGATTCAGTCACAATAATTGGTTGACTCGCTTCTGAATTACTCGGATGTCTTGCTCCAAATTGCCCATCTTCTCTCTGGCCTTGCGCACGTTTCTTTCACTGGACGCAACTGTCGCGTTCTCCTTGCTGATCCCACTTTCTGCTTTTTTCTTTTGCGCTTCTGCCGCATCCATGCGTTCCTGGTACGGCCCAGCGATCTCTTCGTTCACTCTCCCAATCCGTTCGTTCACATTCATCAGTTCGGCTCGAAGCGAATCCGTCTTCTCGGCCAGTTTCGCGCTCTCTGAAAGCAGCGTACAAAAAATCGCAAATTAAACTACCGGATTTAAGGCCGTCCAGTTCGTGTTCAATCCGTTGAACTTCCTCCGGGTCGGCAGTGGCCCCTATCACTTTCTGCTTCTGCATCTCAATCTGATCTCTGAGTCCTTCCAAAGAGGACGAAATTTGCTGTAAGCCGGTTCAACTCCTTAGGGTCGTTTCTTCCATTCACCCACCTCGCGATTCAATTCTGCTTCCCTGCATTTGTCGCAAGTTCTTTTAAGTGCTTCGCCTCTTTTCTGCAACTCCTGCTCCAGCAGTTGTCGCTCTCGCCGCAGTCCAACTAGTTCCGCCTCCGCGTTACCCAGATCCTGCTGCAACTGGGCCAGACTTTTCGCCGCATCCCCTTCCGAAGCTCGGCCCTGCTGGCTGGTGTCCACTCGCACGTCGCGGCCAATGCGTCCTTTCCACTGCTGGTTACCCCCTCCCGTGAAAGTGCCGCTCACGTCAATTAGCTTAACTCCAAAGTTCAAACAAAGTCGACACACTCTCTTCTTACCTCTCCTTTCAAAGTTACAGTTCGCCAACGCCGATCGGGTGAGTTTAAGCCAATGCGATTTGCCATCTCAATGGTGTCGGCCACCAGAGTGTCTTGCAAGGCGAAGTAAAATGCGGGGAGCACCTAAAAAGAAGTATTGGAATGCCTCCCCCTCACTCTTTCGATCAGACATTTTCGTCCGCAACCCGAATCAAATCAAACATCCGAGGCGCATTTTCAGGTGTATCAGGTTTCTGACGGATCTGTGGCCAAAAGTGCTGCTGTTTGTCCAGAATAATGAAGGTGGCCTGGCCCAGGTTCTCGCGCTTCAGCAGTTCAATGCAGCGTTGTCCAATGTCCACATCTTCCACCACAATGTTGTCCAAGGGGCCACAAGTGGTGGAAATTGCCACGTCGTACTTTTTGTCAATGGCACCCAAGTCTCCCTGGAAAACGCGAATGATCCGACAAAGTCCGGGACAATGCGGACCAATCTTCCCAGAATGCCCTCAATCTCGCCGCTCCGTTTGGCCTCCATCAGCCGGTCCAGCAGTTTGTTTGTGCCGCTCGACTGTTCTTCAGTTTGGCGCTTCTCCTCGTACCTGACACGCAACTCACGCACCCGATCGCCCAGTCTTTCCTCTCGCTGGCGCAAATGATCCACCCTCGCGGTCTTGCCCCCGAAAGTTTGCTCGAGTTCGGGCAGCGCCTCAAGGGCACTGGACAACTCACTGCAACATTGCTACTCAACGCCCATATATTACGTATTCATATCACATTACGTGTTGTTCTTCTCCAACTGCTCTTCTGTGTCGAGCATTTTTTGGCGCAGCTCATCGTATTTTCGCCGCTGGTCGTTTTCCTCTCGTCGCAAGCCCATTAACTTCTCTTGCGTCAACGTCAGCTTGCTGTTCAGCTCGTCCTCTAGCGCTGCCAATTTGGCGTTCCGTGACTCCAGTTCCGCCTTTTCCTTGTTTTCTTCTTGGGTCTTCTCCCTAACTTCGGCGAGTTTTTCAATCAGTTTCGGCGTTAAATCCTGTAATTTTTACGCTTTAGATGTTAAAATCGCAATGGAAATTATTATACCTGAATGGCTGATTCGGCTTCGGCGAGTTGTTGTCTGTGTTCTTCGATATTCGCTTTCGCCAACTTGGGTGCGGATTCCCATTCGTTCAGCTAAAATGCCCACCAAAATTAAATAATTTTCCACAACTACAACTACGCACCTTTTTCGCTTCAGAAGCCACTTCACTGTGCAGATTTTGGATTTTGTTCTCCAATCTTTTGGCGTCATTTTCCGATTTGGTAATTTTTTGCTTCTGCTCGCCGATTAAGCGCCCAGTTGATTGGACTGCGTCTTGGTATTGGTCGAATTGACTTTGAAAGAAGAACATCAATGCTCTGTTTGCGATAATGGCCTACTTTTGTAGTCGTTGTCGCTCTTTGTTCACTTGTTTCGCTTTGCTCAAAATTTCACTCAGCTTTTGTTGCGCACCTTTCAATTCTTCATTCATTTCCTCACGTTCCCTTTCTAACCCAGAAATATTGTCTTGCAGCGCAAATCTAAAAGAGAATCATATTCATTTCAGTACTCAGTGTCACCTTTTAGCGGTCATAATTCGATTGTTCCAACAGTTTATGGCATTTTCCAAACGCATTTGGCCCAACACCTCTCTGGCAGGCCCATCCATCTGGGCCTTCTGCTTCTCTGCGTGTTGCAGCCGCTGAAGTTGAATGTTCCTCCGGTCGGTGATTTTCTCGATCCGGTTGTGCAACTTGACTATTGGCTCTTTGAGTCGACTAGAGCCGATGATGTCTTCCAAGTACTCAAGCATCCCCTCCTCGTCTGCCTTCTCCGCTTTGGGCTTCATCATCGATATTTGCTCAACTTCCCCCTGGATAAATTGCTTTTAATTTAAATGAACAAAACCCGAACCTGAAGAATGAGAAAACGATTGTGCACCAAATCGATGCCATTTTGTCGCAACAGATCCCCAATCTCTTTGAACTTCACCGTCCTCTGATTCATCATGTATCTTAAAAATGCTATTGATCTATGTCTCTTCCTATTCCATAAAATGAAACCTGCTCGAGTTGTCATGGAATGCCATTCTAGAGACTGCAATTTCGCTACCTTCGAGTTTTTTGTAGCTTCCATCTGACTGATCCACAATTTTGCAAAAATTGACCGTTACAGCACAGCTCTGTATGTTCGCGTGTCCAGCAGATGAATGGATCAGAACACTGATCTTCTTAGAGCGAATTTTTGTTGCACGGTAACCGAAGACAAAGAGCAATGAATCAATCACATTGCTCTTACCACTTCCGTTCGGTCCGATTATGGAGGTAAAGTTCTTTAAAAATAAGTCACTTATAAACACTGAATTACGAGTCGTTACTCTCACTTTATGGAATGGTCCGATGATTTGTTTCCCGTAATAAGATTTGAAATTTTCCACTTCAATATGCGAAATGACCATTCTTTCGCCAGTATTTTGTTGTGCAATTTCCACCATTGGCGGTATTTCCAAGTTCAGAAGGTCTTCATCTTCATCGTCTTCTACTTCCATGTCCCGATGGCTTCTTTCTTCAGTTTCATCTTGTTCGACTTGTGCTGATTTTGCCGGTTTCGCTACTCTACTCTTGGTCTTATGCGCTGGCATATCAGTGATTATAGATTATTGACTAATATACCATAGACAAAATTAAACCTGAAACCAAAAAATTTTAATAGGTAAGCGAGATGATGAAAATTTTTGCATCAATATTTGACCCATTTGGAAATCATGAAATGGATGTGGCTAGAATTAGGTACCTATGAACTTAAAATGGCAACAACATACACAAAGCGAGAAGTTGATTGATATTTGAATTTCATAAGTAAATCTGTAAGTAATTTTTTTTGATTTTAAGATTTTATTTGATATCGGGCACACTAAAGACTAAACTTCCATTTAAATTATTTTTAGGCGCCATTAGGCCATTAGCACAAATATAAAATGAATAATCTTTGCCAAAATTTGAACTCAGCTCGTCGAAACGCGTCGAATTAGCTATAATTTGTCGATTTTAAATTTTTGACCCGAAATTCCAAAGGGTTCCTCCTGTGGTTTCTGCCAATTTTGACATGTCATAACTTTGTCCAGATTGGTCGGATCGGCAAACCGATCACAGATTCGTGATCAGCGCATGATTTTACCCATATATACCAATTTTCACATGGAAAGGAGAATTTTTTGGTCGGGACCCCTATTCTTTGGGATTGCCGTGTCCCGAAGAAATTTACATTTTGTTACAGAATTTAATTTAAATTTTAAAGCAATCGCGTATCGAGGACTTTACGACACAACAATGAATCCAGATGGCGGCGCTATCAGTCAACAACAGTCTCAGGCTTCATCATCCGCTTCTGCACCGGTTTTCAATTCGCCCCTATTCGGTTCGATGATTAACTCTTCTGCTTCGGGTTACACGCCTTCTCCATTGGACGACGTTGTGTTGAATAGAGAACAATCAGATTGGCTTTTAACGTTGGTATTATTAAAATTTATTCTGAGTTCTTACTTTATATAATTTAAGACGAATTTCAAAAGAAGAAGAGAACGAACTCCAGCAAATGCAAAAACGAGCAATCTTTGTAGGCTCAAAATTGGTGTAAAGCCTAAAAATGCGCTCAATCAATTTATTTGCAGGACGTTTTTAAAAGCGGACTACCCTTTGGCATTGCGTCATTTTTCGGGCTAGAGCTGTTCGACCGCTACGTGCTCAGACCATCAAAGGTTTTGGCAAAGAGTGGGCAGCCGAAAAACGTCATTACAGCGCTGCCGAGAATAATTAATGTGACGGTACTTTATATTTATACTTAATAATGCGGAAACGATACATTATCCGGTGTGTTTTTAATTGTCAGGGCGCATTGTTGCTCACAGCGGGTATTGGCACTGCTAGGTCCAAGGTCTACACAGATTATACGCAGTTTACCTGCAGCTTGTACACCAACTACTATACCGGTGGTGCGCAAATTGACACATCAAAGTATTACACTAAATCAATGGGAATTCTCTAAATTGCTTTCCAACAGAATTTTCCCGACAACGGGATCGGTCACATTTGCACAGTTGCGCGAGGCAAATAGATCGGGCTCTCAAAGAAGTGGTGAATTGTTGCACAACGAGGGATTGGAGCAGCAAGTCAATCGACAACAAGAATACTCGTGGAATCTAGCGCCGCCAAAGTCCTAAATCAATTTGCATATTTTGCTTACGCCGAATGAAGAATTGCTATATTTCTCGAAGAAATGTTTAAATGTGGATTTTCTTTCAAAATTGCCTTATCCTTTTTCAATCTTTAGATATTTAGGACGAGTGATAAATACATGCTTAATAAATATGGTTTAAAGTACTGTACAAGATCTTCAAATACACAATTTTTGACGAAAAATAAAAGCTGTCCATTCAGATAATTCACAGGTAGTATTTTTGGCGAGAAGATGATCGCACCCAATTCAAATGAAGCGGAAACGATAAAATTGCGTGCAAAGCCGCGTTTGAACAAAGATCAGTCCGATTGGCTGGCGAGGTAGAGATATTTGTCAAAATGGATTGCAGATTGAGTTCAGCCTTTCCTCAGCTCCCCCTCCATTTTAGCCGGCTCTCCTATGAGGAGAAGCTGGAACTGGATCGGCTGTGGCATATTGCGAAATACGTAGATGATTGATTCCATCATCAGCTTGGCGGTTCGTTTTCATTTGCAGGACGTCCTCAAGCGGGGATGGGCATTCGGTGTTGGCGCGTGGATGGGCCTTGACCTGCTGCTGATTCGGCCGCTGACCATGCTGAAAAAGGTGGAGAGAGGAGCAACCACCTTGAGGCTCCTGAATGTGGCGGTAAGTGGAAGTGGATAGTGGATCTGACAGACGCCAAAAACTCTTTATTTCGGAAAGTGGGCAAACATTTGACTCTTAGGGCGGAGGTGTGATCACGCTGATAGCGGGCAGCCGTCGGTCATCTCTCTACGATTTGTACCAGGATCGGATGCGCACACTTTACGAGAAATACAAATGCACTGAAAGTAGTTGATTTGAAGCCACTTTAACTATTTTTAAAAGTAGAGTAATAAAAATGAATTTGTCAGAATTGCTTATTGGAGAGAGAGAGAGAGAGTACAGGTGCACAATTTAATTAACAACCAGATGCCGACAGAGGCAATTGCCAGTCTCATTCCGTATTCAAAATGGTCGCCAGGCATCGCTAGGTTGTGTTTGCCATTGCACCTTTCAATGGGTGTGGATGTAGTGCATTGCCGGAAAATTTAGCGAGAATCTGTTCCCCAGAACGCTTTCATTCGAACCCGTCATAGATCTCAATAATGTCCAATTCGACTGTTTCCATTACATTGGACGATTCGCGCTCCTACAGCATCAGACTGTTTGCCATGTTTGGCGTGAGCTTCTACTCCAACTGTGTTGGGCTCTACCTGATCCTGAGACGCAGTCCGAGCGAGCTGAGAGTCTACCGGTGGTACTTGTTCCACATTCTCGTGAGGAATTCCAACCCAATTCCGTTTATAATTTTTCCAGATCTGGTCCTTCCTGATGGACTTGTTTCTGACCCTGCTCATCCAGCCATTGCCTCTTTTTCCCATCTTTGGCCTTTGTTTTGTCGGTATGATCAGTGCGCTGACGCGCAACACCCTCTGGGGCGTGTATGTGGCCGGGGTTGGTTGGCGTCCGCGCGAACATTGGTCTTTGTCCCCCATCCACAGATAGCGTTCTCCCTGGTGGCGCTCAATTGTTTCGCTTCCATCTACGTCGCACTCTGCTACCGATTGACAGTGCTGTTGGATTTGAACTCAAGGCTGAGGCAGTGGGTTACTTCCAGAAGGGGCGCTTTCGCCCTTTGCGCGACAGTTTGCGGCACCTACATAATTGTCACGGCATATTTGCTCTCTTTCGAGATAGCGATCGATGGACTGCAGGAAGAGTTGCGCAAGGAAATAATTCAGGTGTGGCTCCTTTTATCGATTTTTTGAATTCTGTTCTGGCCTTCTGTACAGGGCTATCCCGGTGTGCGCAAAGTGATTCAAACGAACCTGTGCCTCTTCGTTCGAATGGACGACCGGCTTCACTTTATCCTCAGATTTTTGATTCTGTTCTTTTCGGTTTGCCTGCTCGCCGGTTTGGCCATGATCTGCGTGTCAGTCTTCATTTTGTTCTACCGCCACCAAAAACTGAGCGCAAAGACCTACCGGATGCACCGCAACTTCATCGTAGCCCTGTTCTTGCAGGTGCCCGCCATTTTCCTCTCCGCCCTCACATGTTGTGCTTTCAGATCGCCCTCCCAACCGTAATGGTGGTTGTGCCCGTCATCACTTTGGCAATTTGCGCCAATTATGATCTGCCCTTTCCCGAAGGTTCACTTTCGAGAAATTTCAAATTCTGGTTCTGGCCCTTTTATAGCATCCAACAACGTCCTGATTGTGCTGAATCTACATTCGTCACTGAACGTCGTGATCATGATCGTGTTCACACGCCCATACGTTGACTTTGTCAAGCATCTGGCCATTTCCTTGTTATCCAGCTGTTTTCCCAAATTGAAGAAGAAACTCAACGTGCAGAGAAACTACGCAAACAACAAAAATGCAGCCAATGCAAAGACAAACACTTTGGCCATCCATCGAGCGGCAGTCAAACTGCGTGCAATAACTTTAATGGCACATCCCAACTGAAAAACGGAGAATGATTTAAATGGAAAGGGAATTCACATTCAGCAGATGTGAAAAAGGAGCGGCTCTGCCCAATTCCTTCAAATCAATTTTTACCATTTTACCTACATATGATTTATGTGTTTGTCGTCTAACTCTGAAAAATAAATCAACAAGGAAGTGCTCAATGACCAGAAACAAACTGCTGAGTAAAAACAAAATAGCCCAAAGACTACGACGCCACTTGCCTTCGATAGGTGATAACTGATATGTGATAACTGATAAGCGTCAATATGGATCATCGAATTAAATGGTTACTTCTCTGACGCTTCGTTTCCCCCAAAATGAGTGTTTGCGGAATTTTCCTCCAATTTATTGAGTCCCACTTTCTGCCCCTGAAACAGGCTTTCTCCCCATCCGCAAGCCTTCACCAGTGAATGGGCCAAACCTGCCCTGTGAACAGGATTAATTGGGAGAAGGGTAAACAAGTAGGCGGCTAAAATGCGCAAAAAGCTGCAAGCGAACTTTCCTTTCTTTGGCCCAATTTTTGATTATTTTTCAGCGAATGCTCTTTTCCCTGACCTTGCTTTTTCTTTTCTCCCATTGCCCCTTTTCTCTTTCCCTCGACCAAAATGTGAGCTCGATTCGGAAAAGGGTAGTAATTGAACAAATTGGCGCATTTGACTGCATTTTCCAGTTCAAAACGGGCACTCGACTGCTGGGCGAATTGCTCACCAACGGTGCCTCCAAGGGCTCGGGACTGCGCTGGCTGGAGCCGCTGGTGGACGACTTCGGGCACAGACACCTGTGCTCCCGGCAGCTGGAAGAGTAGCCCGGGAAACAGGAACAGAAGGGCACTCACTCTTCTATGTTGCAGTGCGATTGACTTCACCGTGGAGAGACTTCGCTCCGACGGGTTCCACAACGTGCACACGGAGACAGTGAGGGACTTGCCCAAATGGGTCCGAGGCGCGGACACCGCGTTCATGCTGGGTGGGGGAAACGGAAGAGACCTGGCAAACGCAATGCATTCATTCATTGCAGCACCGCGTAGACTCAAACTGAACATTTTGGCGGTGATGGGCGGCGCCCCCGGACGCGTAGTTGCCCCTGCGGTGGTGATGAGCGACTTGGATGAGTTACAGGTGGGGAATGTTGATCCATTTTCACTGATTTTGGCCATTTTAGTCGGTGAATGTGACCGGCAAAATTGTGGTGTTCGCCGAAAAGTGGACGGGCTACGGCAGCACAGTAAAATTCCGTACTTCGGCTGCCCGCCGAGTGGAGCAAAGGGGCGGCGTCGGGGTTCTGGTCAAGTCGATTGCGCCCTTCTCGCTGTCCACGGCACACACCGGAATGGGATCAGAGGGTCGGGCCAGCCGGAGGGCGGAGTCATCCCCTGAACTCTGTTCTCCCCTCTCAGGGACCTCCATCCCCGCCGCGTGCATTGCCCTGGAGGAAGCAGAATTGCTCGAAAGGCTGTACAGGCGCGGAAAAGAGATAACGCTGGAAATCGACGTCAAATCGGCGCATGCTGGAAAATGCACTTCGCGGAACACGATTTTCGAAATAAAGGGTACTTTCAAACATTGCAGCCAACCACCGCTCTCCGCCAGGTTCGCAGCTGCCGAATGAGATTGTGATGCTGTCGGCGCACATGGACACTTGGGACGTAGGGCAGGGGGCGCTGGACGACGGCGGGGGCATGGCAGCCATGTGGCAGGCGATGGACACGATCAGGGCGTTGAGCCGGCTGGACCCCGTTTTCCTGCCAAAGCGGTCATTCCACACTCTTCTTGCCTGACCTTGGGGCCCTTTAAGGACGATTCGCGCCATTTTTTGGACTGCGGAGGAGCAAGGCCTGCTCGGGGCCCAGGCATATTTTGAAGTGCACAAGGACTCCGATGAAAGGTTTGTGTTCGTCTCCGAAACAGACCAGGGCGCCTTCCGGCCGAGGACCTACAAGTCGATGCTCAAATTCGCCGGATCCGAGCGACAGGTGGACAGAAAAAATGGACCAACAAGTGGCCGAATGAACGACATCTTCTTAATAGATGGGCAAGGTGAAGCAAGTCGTCCAGCTGATGAACCTCTTGGGAATCCCCCTGAGTGTTGTCCCGAGAAAAGACCAGGCAACTTTCAATGACCAATATTGGGACATTTCTCTCTGCTGAAGGGCGACGTCACTTTCTGGTCAGATCTGGGCGTTCCATCGGTGAATTACTGCGCCGAAAAAGGTCGCTGCCCAGATCCAAGTTGGCATTGGGATTCTAAATACAATAATATTTCCAGGCTTCGACTTCTACTTCCAGTTCCACCACAGCAGTGCAGACTACCTGAACATTTTCGAGGAGGACGACATCGACTACACAGCGGCCATTTTTGGCACTCTGGCCTACACAATCGCGAACATGGACGATTGGCCATGATTGCCCTGAACGGGGAAGGCAAACGGATATTTTTGATCAGTGCCGATGTGAATTATGTAGCATTTAGTGAATCGATTAATTATTGGTGTGAATGATTGCTGGCGAGAACTTAAAATATTAGCACATGGTTTTCCGAAAGTTTGTTCAGATTTAAATTTTGCTTTATTCAAAATGGTCCGCTGGGTGCACATTCAGAGAAAGGATCATTTTCGATGTTTGTTTCATCTGCCCAAACAAAAAGCGAACGAACTCGCTAACTGAGTTCAGAATTTCTGGACGAAATCGGTACTAGTTTAAATGTGGCGCTCTGCACACACCGAGTGGCATTTAGGCAATCCTCCACTCCCTCGGAGACCCTAAGCCACATTCCGTTCTGCAATGCTGCTTTTTGTCTCTGCTCCGATCTTCCTGTGTTGCCTCGACTTCGCCCTTGGCGCTTCGCTGGTCCAGGTGACCAGCTTCGGGAACAACCCATCCGGCATCCAAATGTTCGAGTACGTGCCCGCCAAAGTCAGTACTCGACCCTCGTTGTTGGTCGCTATCCATTGGTTCGATTTGGCGAAAGCTCTGTCCCCAAATGGAATTCGCTTCAGGTGTGGCGGCTCTGCATCGGCCATGTTCTCTGGCTCCAAGTATGCGGCCTTGGCCGACACCTATGGCTTCATCGTGGTGTACCCGTCGGCGACCCGTTCCAGCAAGTGCTGGGACGTGTACTCCGCCAAAGGGCTGAAGCGGAACGGAGGCAGCGATTCCCAAGGTGTCAGTCAGATTGCAGTCGACCGCTTACATTTGCTCTTGGATTTGAACCAGGCATTGTCTCAATGGTCCAGTACGAGATATCGAAGCGTGGAGTGAACGCGAGCAGAGTGTTCGTGACTGGGCTCTCCTCGGGCGCCATGATGACCAATGTGCTGTTGGCCGAGTATCCGGACCTGTTCAGCGCAGGGTCTCTCACTCACTGAGCACTGTCGATTGAAATTTGTGCTGTTCTCAGTGCGGCATTTGCGGGAGTGCCGTACGGCTGCTTCGCGACCACCGGCGACAGCACCTGGAACAGCACGTGTGCCCAGGGCAAGGTCAGCCAGACCCCGGCCCAGTGGGGCAATTTGGTCCGTTCTGCGTTTCCTGGGTACTCCGGGAAACGGCCTCGCATGATGCTGCTGCACGGCACCAAGGACGACACGCTGCTGTTCAGCAACCTGCAGCAGGAGGTCAACCAATGGACCAACGTGCTCGGGGTGAGCCAAACTGCGTCCTTCGCCGACAGCCCAAATGTTGGCATTTCGGGCAAGAACAATTCCAAAATTCGAGCGTTAAAGTGTCAAATTCAGGGGTGACCGCCACCCGAAGACGTTACGGCGGAACTGGGGCACAGGCGCCAGTGGAGGCACTCACCCTGACCAACGGGGTCCACTTCCTGAGCATGGGCGGAACCCTTGCCGACATGGCTGCGCGCTTCATGGGTCTGATCCCGTAAACAGGAAAACACAAATGATCGGATGAGGGGGCTATTCTTACTTATAATTATGTATTCGCATTCCACATTCAGTTGAATAGATTGTTTCTCGTTCTCTAAACTCCTCTGGTTAAACATTTCGCTGAATTATCCCCGAATGTTTAAAAAATGCGTTAGACTCCCATTCCATGCCATGGGGGATCTTTTTGGATTTTCCACCCCAAATTCCGCCGCAGAACCTTACATTTCTCACTGTGCCCCTTCTTCTCCTTCCCAGGCTGCCTTGTTGCAGCCCGCGATGGCCTCCACGATGTGGTCCACATCGCAACGGTAGTAGTCCAGTTTGGGCTCGTAGTGCGGATCGACTCCGTTGCATATGTCTTGGCAGACCGCAAAGATGCCGACCACTCCCTTCGCACGGCAGCAGGCTAAATGCGATATTCTCGGGGGAATCTACTCTCTAAAGAAAGAAGTGCTGCCTCTGTTGTCCTTGTGGGCGGCGTAGCACCCGATCCACGGGTTGAACGCCTCCCCGATCTCCAGACGTTCCTCCAGCGGCATGTCCTTTCTTGGCGGGTATTGGCAGGCTGGAAAACCAAAAATGGTGCAAAGTTTGAACCGGGGACGGGTGTGACGACCGTCTTTGATGGTTTCCGGGCTGAGACTGCCGATAGCCGCGCAGCATCGGCTGAACCTTTGGTGAGTCCCCTCCGGCCCACGGAGGTAGGCACCGGCAAAGTGGTCGTCGCGATAGGGTCCCGGCGTGCAAAGGTACGCCGGAACGACGAGCAAAAGGATGGCGAGCAGGAACAGACGGAAAGGCATTTCCAATATTTATTTGAATGTTATAATTTAAAATGGCCCTTTTTGATTTTAAAGCGATTATTTATGCGAACCGATTTGTGCGCCTAATGCACATTGGCAATTTTGAATTTGTTAAATGTACTTAATTTGGAAAGAATCCATTAAATGTCATTTTTAAGAGCTTTTTTATCCAGCTGGAAGTGGGTGACGTCGTTTAAATGAGCAAAAAAAATTTGTCCACTCTCAAAACAATTGCGTCACAAGGTCACAACCATCATTCGCAATTCCTCCTCTTCAGCTGCTGTAGCATCTCCTCTTTTTCCGCTCAAACCCCAACTTTGTTCAGAGAATCGCCCAAACGCTTAAACGCATTTTCGGCCTTTGCGTCCACTGCGGGGAGAGCCCGTCGAATTCCCTCCAAGGGAAGGCCCTGCGAGAGGTCCAATCGATGTATTCTCACTTTCAGAATAAAATACCTCTATTGGCCTTCCCTTTTTGAGCGAGCCAAACGCGAACTGTTCGACCAGGTGGGAGCACGTGGGAAGCAGCTCTTGCAAGCCGACTCTAGTCGTCTTCTTGTAACCGGCCCACTTGACCTGAATTCGGGGCGGACACTACTCGTCGGTTGGGTGTGCCCCGTCCGGACCTCGAAAGTGCGCATTCGCTCGTCGAAAGAGACCAGTCTCTCCACCTCGTACTGGACCAGTTGCCGCCTCCGCTTCTTGCTCGTACTGCCCTTCGCCTCCAGTTGTCGCTCAAAGTGCTCGATGGCCCGTCGATTTCCCAGAGACTTGTGCTGCTCCATGCTCAATTCGGCCTTCTCCAGCGGGCACCGCATCCCCGTCCCGGGGGGCCAACGCACCAAATATTTCGGCGGCTTGTCTCCTCGCAGCACTTTGTGGAGCACCTCTACGGCCTGGACCACAGGCTGGAACTGGGCAGGACATTCTCCATTGAGTTAATCAAAATTCGCCTTCAACTTGGTGCCACCTTCCCCGTCCATTTCATTATTTTCGTCCATTTGCCGGGTTCCGCCGTTCATTCGCTCAAATTGGCCCACCAAATCATTGAGCGAGGGAAGTAGACACTGAATCGAATTCTGGTCAAACATTCGACAGCCGGGCCTTCCTTGCCCGTTCGTCCTCCCACGAGGGCAGTCGCCAGCCGACCCAGCGCACCAAATACTTCCTCGGCTGCTCATCCACTGTCCGGTCCAACAGCGTTTCAACCTGCAAATGACGCAAATCGCCCGTCGGCCTGCCAATTGTCTGTTTCTCACCTCGTATTGCGTCAAAATGTTCGCCAATTTGGGGTCGTTTGCCAACCGGCTTTCGAATTCAGCGACGATCTCCTGAAATATAGGTAATTCACTTTGGAGCACTAAATTAATTGGTTGGGAATTTTCCTATATTTCGTTCAAAATCAATCCAAGGATGCAACCCACCTCGGGCAACTGGTCAGCCCATTCCCAGGTGGTCTTTGTCTCCTGCTCCACTTCCCCCTCTGTTTCCCATTCGACCAAATATGAGTCCACTGGCGGGTCTTCGACCCGATTTGTGCGCACATCAAACTCGAATCCACACTTGTGCGATATGCGAAGCGGCTGCTTTTTGCGAGGAGGGCCTAATTCAAAACATTAAATAGTCTGATTGATATGTAAGCGCAAAATATAAGGCGTGATTTTTTGTTTCAAATTGAGTGCAAATGTTTGATTACTTGGGGGACTGTCGTCATCTGGGTTTCCTTTTGACGCGCGTTTTGCAGCAGGCTCTTCTTCACTTGCACTTGATAGAATTCTCAGCGGTCGAACTCGTTTTGGCTGCGTTAAAATTGAAGTATTTTGCTGCTGAGTCTGTTCGCGTAGCGCCGTTTCTGGATGGCGGCGAGGAGGAGTGCACGGCGGAGCGACAGTTTTATTGGCAAATATGTCGGGGCAGATGGTCGGAGAGAGCTTTGGATGAATAGTATCGGTTAGTGGTAGTGCTCTTAAAAATTTACATGATACCTGACTGATTGAGGCTGATATCGATTCATTGATGCAAATGCCGCAGTCGATAGAGATGTCTTCCAACCGGGAAATATTAAAATCTTTAATCAACGAGGATATGCCGCTGTCGTCCATCGCTTTTGCTTTAATTAATTAGTCTGCTTGAAATGAAATATAACGGGGTCTGTTTAAACTTTAAATTAAAAGGTAGAAGCAATAATGTGTAAGAAACAGTTTGCAAACTTTCTGATATTTTGATGGTTCGGGGATTCAAAAAATTAAAAATGTTATGAATTATATTTCTCTTCTAAAAACGGAATTAGATCAAAGAAACGACTTTTGGTCGTTTATTTATCAATTATCGTCATTTATCAAGATAAGAGATGATAATATTACTTTATTGCCTGTTCTATTCGCTAGTCGCTACCCTTTAATTCCCTATCAAAAAAGCTAGTAGGTATATCCTCGCAGGAATTGCTACTATTAATTTTTTTCGCCGAAAAATCAATGTCTGTACCTAGAGTTGGGCAGCAAATGTGAATGTGAGCATCTGATATAATTCATTTGTATAGTCCTTTTTCGATTGAAAACGATGACCTGCGTCTCTCCAAATGCGGACAAATTCAGCAAATTACCAGAATGGGCACGACCAACTCGCTACCAAATCCACCTGAAGCCTTGTCTGAGCACATTCGAATTCAGCGGTCACGAAACAATCTATTTGCAAGTAAAACTGAAAACTAAATTCATATATTTCGGAAAAACTACAAAATATCGGCCTGATTTTGGGACCTTTCCAGATTTCAGTCAGCTCGACGGGGCGAGTCTATAAACGATTTGAAATTTTTACTAAAACTCCTCCCTACTCCTATGGTTTTTCGATAATTTTCGAACCTAAAAATCGGTCAAAAATGCTTTTTTGGCGCCTAAACTCGAATCGCCACAACCAAAAACCAGGGTAGGTAATAGGTATGATGAATGATGATGATGCGGAGATGAGCGGATCTTAATAGCTAATCTCTAATCTGTATTCCAGTCATTAAACCGGATTAATCCAAGTACCAGGGTTGCAGCCCGAAGGCCAAAATGTCGGGTCGGGTTTCGGGTCGGGCCAAAATTTTTCCAAAATGTCGGGTCGGGTTTC
>VAHH01000494.1:0-29122 GCA_013357305.1 Radopholus similis | reverse complement strand
TCGTCTTTTTTTTATTTTGTCAATTAAATTCGTGGTCTTTGAAATTGGGGCCGTTCTATTGGAGAGGGCCGTTCAATTAGAGGGGCCGTTCAATTGGAGGGGGGCCGTTCTATTTTTCAACCTGCCTCTAGAGGGCCGTTCTATTGGAGGAGGCCGTTCTATTAGAGGGGGGCCGTTCAATTAGAGGATTTACGGTATATTTGTCCAAGCCAATATGTGGGCAAAAGAAACATTAACAAAAATGCAGACTGAAACTGAAATTATACAATTTTTTATAAAAAATCAAATTTTTAAACCATTCAATGTTTTTTAACGGCGGCAACCTTTCGTTCTTCCGCACTTTGCTTCCGTCATATTTTGATTTTTTCTCCGCCCCTCTCATTAGGTATTGCGCCTTTCTGGCCGCCCAGTTTGTGCGCATTAATTGCGTCCGCATGACCAACAGACCAACGCCCACTCCATGCGCCAAACAGCTCTCATCCGCCCCCAAATAATAATGCCCACTCAAATTCAGTAAAGCGCCTTTTTCCACTTTTTGGTTTTCGCACGTTCTTGAGCCCAAATGAATGTTCGAGATCGGACCTCTTTTTAACATAGTATTTAAATTGTGACCAAATTACCCTTCTGCCGCCGAAAGGACTGTTCCCCGCGGACATTGGCCCCGATGTCCCGAATTCTGCAACAAATGGGCACCACTTTCTAATTTTAATTGGTCACTCAATTATAATACTTACTTCCGTTCCTTCTTTTTTAATAACCATTTTTAATCCAATTTATTTGTGGCTCTTTTGCTACATTTTTTGTCCCCACTTTTTTGGCCAAAATCAAACATAAATAAATCAGAATTGCATTTTGTCAACTTTTTTTTGCGAAGATTTTTGCTCCAATTTTTGGCTATTTTAGCGCACTAATTGGCCGCAACATGCAATTATATCGCTGCTCACATTTCACACTATTTTTGTTCTCCGGTTTTTGTTGGCACCTCTTCGGGGCTATTTCTGACCGACTGATAATTGTTGCGCATACTACAACTCTTTGCAAAATGTGCACAAAAGGACCTTCTCCAGAAGAAGAATGTGGCGCGTCGCCCTTTTTTGAATATTTTCCTCCAACAAATTAGTTTATCCCGAGAGCCGTGGCCAATTCTATTTTTGGGACTTTGGGGGATCTGAGGACCCAGAGTCTGTGAGTCAGTGTCCCCGAAAATCCAATTGCCTTTTCCCGCTTGCACTGTGTGACCCTCGAAAGATGAATCCGAAAAGGATAAGGGCAAAACCCCAACAACCCGAGAGAGATGTGAATGATGTCCATTGTTTGTTTCCCCCAAATTCTGTGCAATTCTTTTGGTTTTGGGCTAACAATGCCAATGGAAATGGACTGCTCCTTTCCGAAAGCCATAATCTGATTTCCACATTTGGACTGGTCTGTGGTCTTTTCCCATTCAGGCTAGTCAATTCATGAAGCCTAAAGGAATTTAATTGCCTTCAACATTTTGCTATCCGAGGCATTTTTCTAAGCATTCAAAAGATTCTCTCCCTTCTGTTGGCTGTTTCAAACTTTCGAAAACTATAGTTAATCCGCCACCAGTCTCTCTATCCTTGAATTTGTAGCTTATAATGTTTTACCGAGTAAACATTTGGACCTCGGAACTTGTTCGGGCGTCGATCTGTTTTATTTTTATCTTTTACTTGTTTAACGAATGGGAAAAAGGACGCAAATTGTAGGTGAACCCTTTGTTCCGGTGGACACATTGCCGGCAAAGTTTCCGCTTCCGTTTGTGGCAAAACGTTTTGTTGTGAGATTTTTCGGGACCAAAAGCACTTTCCCAGCGCCAGAAATTTTCTGTAGCGACAAAATGGGCCCCAAACCAGAGTGGAACGGTTAGTTCTGTTTTTGCCCCGAGTTCCGATCGAAAATGAAAAAGCGCACAATCGTGCACAAAACATCACTCACAATGTGCTGCTGGGAGGGAACAGGGAGCTGGTCCCGGGTCGAACCATTTTGTACGGACTGAACTGGAAAAAGGAGAGAGAGAGTTCCCGCGGATCAAATTTCCAGTCCTTGAGTCCTTTTGTCCTCCCTCCGTCCATCACGCCCGTTCGAATTTCTCCAATCCAAATTGGATTTCGACAAATTTGTGGGACCCACTTTGGGCCGTTTATCGAAAATATTTATTTTCAAAATGTATGTATGCATCTGTTTTGAACTTTTGATTTTTGATGTTCAAATTAATTTTTAAAATTACGTACAAATATTTCGTGATTTTGAACAAATATTGTTCGCTTAACCTAAATCTAATTGGGCATTTGAGACCATTTGGGACCAATGGGCGTCAGAGAAAAACAAAGCCGCATAACTCGATAAATGCGCAACAATTGAATGCGTCCCTTTTCGGGCCTCTCCCACACACCACTCACATCACAGCATTTCCCATTTTGTTCCCGGAACAGGTGCATTAATTCCACTGTGGGCACACTCAGTACAATTGCTCCCAGTTGTATATCTTTGCGAAGGCCTGTAAAACAATTGTTGTTGGTCTTTCTTTACTCATGCCATTGGTTCAACTTTTGAAAGATTGAAACATTTCCCTTAGAAGTGGATTTTTTGAAAATGTTGGGATCAAATGTTGCCCCATTTTGAGGTTTAAAGGAAAGAAGTGATATAATAATGGACCCTGTTCTTGGTGTCCTTTGCTTCAAACCATCAAAAAAGTGAACATAGACCCCGCCAAACAGATTTATGCATTAGGTTGTTTTACAATCGTAAAACAGTAGTATATTGAATTGACAAATGCCCTCAGATTCGCGCCCAATGAATGCGTCGGTTGTGCCGCCGCTGTTCCTGCCCATCCGCCAGATCTCCACCATCAACTCGGCAGTGTGCACCTCCCTGGGGGGCGTGCTCAACCTGCTCCTGGTGTGGCTGGTGCTGAAGAAGACGCCCAAGGAGATGCGCGTCTACAGCAAGATCCTGCTCCAGACGTGCGTTTGCGACCTTCTGCTGCTGGCCCTGTCGGAAGTTGTGCAGCCCGTGAGCAATGGGAGAGTGCCCATTGGCCCTAACCCCTCAATCAGATCCCGTTCGTGATCAACGGCGTGTTCTTCATCCTGGAGAACGGGTACGCGCTCAACTTCCCCAGCCCCTACCACGTGGTGGCCTACCACCTGTGGATCTACCTCTCCTTCCTGGGAATCGCCGGCATCTGCGTCCAGTTCATCTACCGCTACCTGATTCTGTGCAGGTACACCCCAAAAATACTCTAAGTTCCGATCCTGTTTTGCAGGCTGAAGGACCTCGGGGTGCGCGACTACTTTGGCATTCTGCTGGTCGGGATGGCGAGCCAATGCGTGGTGCTGGGCCCCTTCTTCTGGGTGGGCTTCCCACCCGGCGGCGAGTTCCTGGTGCGCGACGCCGCCTTCCTCCAGTTGATAGGCGACTCAGTGGCCAACACTTCGCGACAACTGCGCACCGTCCTCTACGGAGACATTGTGGGAATTCATATTCGCAAATTCAATCTGAGAAATGTTCGTAAAGTGGGAATCACATCTACATAATTGGTGCACTTTGACGGATTCAGCGTAGTCCTGGCTGGTTCTGCTGGCTCTTCTTCGGGGCGCTGAACAACGTGGTCGCCTACGCCATCATTCTGCACCTGGGCATCAAAATGGTGGTGCACGTGCGCAAAAACCTGAAAATGGGCGGACAGCGCCGAGCCATGGAAATCAACCGTCAGATGACGCTCAACATGATCATTCAGGTAATATTTTGGGGTGACGTCAGATGCCCGTTGGGGAAGGAAGGCTCATCTGCCAACCGCGTGAGTTTTGCCTTTTGAGTGCGCCCATTGCAGGCGGCACTGCCCCTGGTGAACATCTCCATCTACACGACCGTGATTGTGGCCTCGTTTCTGCCCGACGTGCAGTGGCTCCAGTGCGTGACGATGCTGCTGGGCCCTCTGATCAACTGGGTGCCGGTGCTCAACCCGCTGGTCACCATCCTCACGGTGGCCCCCTACCGGAGGACCCTGGTCCGAGTGGGCCAATCTCTGCCCTCGGACTCGAACAGCAGGCACCCAAACAACTCCCAGCAGCAGGAGCCGGCACAGAGACGCACCTCCTCCATGGCGCTGACACGCGAGGAGGGGACCCGCAAGCACAGCCAACACCAACAGCAGAGGGGGGCACTCCCACTCGTCAATTGAGAACTGAGAAACACTTGTGGATAATAATTAATAAATAATAATTAATAAAGAAAATCAAGATTCAGAGTACAACGAGCAAATTAGAGATCATAGTATCTACACGTGTCTTGTCTACTTAAACTCAAAAGGTCAAAAGCTAAACGGAAAAGATTAATTCCGTACCAAATTAGTTGAAAAACGTACCAAATAATACTTGCAGCCCCTATATTCCCTTGTATTCCCTTCTATTGGTACGTTTTTCAACTAATTTGGTACGTTTTTCACTTATTTGGTACGAAATTAATCCCCTCGCAAAGCTAAACAATAAAATCGATAAAAGATAACAACGAACAAAGAATGGAAAATGAGAAGTTACAAGTTTTAAGACAAAGTAATACGGGTTTTGTTAATTTTGAAACTTTTCGTTTCTTCTTATATCTTTTACTCATTGCTCATTGCTTCAAAGTGATGACTTTGGTGACTGTTTGTTTTCTGCTGAATAGCCTCACAATGATCTTCATTGTGCCGGAAATCAGTTCTGCCGTTGCTCGACGGTAGTGGTAAATGCAAACAATCGTCAAGATGGCATTCAGAGATGAGTGGAGACTGACAAAAGTGGCACCCCAGTTGACAACTGGAACAGACACAATCCAAGTGTTTGTTGGTTGTTTGGCTCTCTTAGCCCAATTATAACTTATGTAAGTATTTACTTCCTGGACAGGCCAACTGCAGTCCGCCACAAACGATCACAGCGGAAAAGGGCAGGTCCATTGTGAAGAAGGGCAGAGTCAACTGAAAGAGGGGGAACACAATCAAAAAGGGCGAACATTTCATGTGACCTGGGCGCCCATGGCCAGGTTGAACTGCAAGTGCATCCGGTAGGTCTGGGCACTCAGCTTGGCCCTCTTCCGGAACAGGTGCACAAAGCAGGCAATCACCATGCTGGCGCAAACCGAAAAAGCGGCACACAGCAATACGAAATAGGAAGTCAGCATATAGTTGGTATAGTGGGACAATACTTGAGGCGCAAAAATAAAGATGCAAACATTCTTATCAAGCAGATCACGGATCTGGGGGAATGCCTGAATTTGACTTGTTAATTCTGAGTGGGCGTTGGATCCGTTTGTGCCTGGTAAGTGTCGTTCCAAATCTGGGCATGCAAGATGCATGCTTCGCTAGCACAAGGATAAAACGGAATGGGCAAGATGTCTGGAAGGACGCATTGGCCAATCAGAACCAGCACAATTACTCGTGGCCTGTCCATGTATTCATGCAGATCGAATATCGTGGCGAAGCGGTAGAGTAGCGCTATGAAGATAGATGCGGCACAGCCGATGCCCATGACGAACAGGACGTACTCAACGGACATTGTTTAATAATTGAGCCATTACCAGAGAGATTTGAAACTCACCAGGGACAAAATTGCAAGCCAAGGCGACGGGGAGAGGTGCTTTGCCAGGCCGACAACGCAAATTGCTCGATGGCTGGTCAGGAAATAGGGCTGGAAGAGCATGGCTACGCCCAGGTCCAGACAAAATGCACTCAGCTATTGGGGATTTGGATTTGACCCGAAAGAGAGGAGAGGAAGGAACCTGTATGTTGAGCAGAAACCAGCGGAAAGCGTCCATTTGTTTTGGCGTTTTGCACGCAATCAAGTAGACGGCGTAGCTGTTGAGCAGACACGAGAGACACAAGTTGGCGTAGAGAACCGCTTGGAACGCTGTCGTGGAGTAATGGGATTCCTCATTCATTTTGTTTTGTGGCTTTGGGCTGTGAGAGAGAGGCGAGTGAGACTGACGGCAAAATGGCTGCCCACGTTGATGAGTGCCATTCCTTTTCTCAGTTTCCCTGCTGCTGACCGGTCAGGTGCAAATGTTTGTTGGCCACTTGACATTCCACCCGGTGAAAACAGGTGCTTTTTGAGCCTCTAATGAATTGAATGCCACCAACGAAGGCTTTTTTGAGTTGGCCAGAGAAAATTATTGTAAACAAACACTGAAGTGGGGGGGGGGGATAAAATTAATTCGGCCATAAGCGTCCTACGCAGCTATGACTTATTTATTTATGTGCAATAACAGTGTTTTGCGCAAACACCCAAATGCATGTTTACAAATGCATGTTCGTCAAAATTTTGAGGCTTTCAATTGGGCCTCGATTTCCCCTCACTTCGCATGGATTCCCCGAAACAGAGCTGGCATGTTGTGAGTGAATCAAAACAAACACATCCGGCCGAGAAGCGACAGATAAAATATATAAATAATATTTTGAGCAAATCCACGCTTTGTTTTCGCTCTGCCAGATCAGGTGCCCCCTGCCCCCGTTGCCAGGTGCACTTGATAACTCCTCACTTGCTAATAAAACGGGCGAATCCACCAAACAAAACACTCCACAATCCATCCATTCACCACTGCCCATTATGCCCTGTGCCGATCTGGGACCGAAGTAATCTCGGTCGATTGATTTGTTCCATTTGAATGGGGGATTTAGGCCTGACCTGGGTGAAGGAGCATCCCTGGCAGGCGGCGGCCATTGCGGGCGCCGGCTCAGCAGTCTTCACCGCCGGCGCCACGTTTGGGGCAGCCAAACTGCTCAAAGTGGGCACATATGCAAATAAACAAATTGCTAATCCGAATTACTTCCAGTCCAGGGAGGACCACCAACATTCGCAACAAGTCACCAACAAGGGTAAATCTATATACAAAAGTAGACATTTCACAGAATGGTTGGAGTTGTTGGGCACCCAAATTTATTAGAGATTTCGAGGCTAACTCATTTCACAGAGTGAATCAAACCATCAAACCTGGTTTGGACGAAAATGAAAATTTGCCATTATTTCAAAGAGATAAGTGTGCAGAATTGGGAAAGAAGTCCAACCCAAAGTTGGTGTTTCTTTCCCTTTCAGCACAATTGATTTTGGTGTTCCATTTCCATCCATCCATCTGCTAAATTTTGCTCGCATTCTGACCATAAGCCATGGCTCAGCGTTTGTTGGTCTTTGGCCCATTCAAAGATACATAGATAACCTCTGAAAAAGACTATGATGTTTCGACAAATCAATGCGAGTGAGTACTGAGCAGCTCAGACAACATTAATTTGGGAAATTCACAAACCATTCAAAATGCAAATGTTGACCCATTTTGGCAGCCCTTTTCCCTAATTCCCACTCTCTGTCTGGACCAAATGGACAAATATAGTAGCCCATATAAATCAGTCTAGATTGGTTTTGGAAATCCCTCATTCAGTTCAAAACCGTCCAAAAGTGCACATGATTTGGGCCCTGTTCGCCATTCCCTCCGTTTGGCTGTTGCGAATGGGTAAACAGAGCAATTCTCAAAAAAAAATTTTGTCTGGCCAAACAATTAATATTAATTTTTTGGCTTCCAGCGGTGGCCGACGTCTCCTCGGCCGGCTTCCACGACCTGAACTGGGCGGACCCGCGCGACAACTACGCCCACGACGCGGTGGTGCCCACGGGCCTGTCCACCGCAGACGACTACGCGACCACCCGCGACAAGGCGGACCGCGTGCTCGCAGCCTTCCAGTCCATCACCGGCGCCAACACCCTTCGTCTGCCCGTCAACCCGTACAGCGTTGGGTAGGCACACCAAAATGGGGCAGTTGCATGTTGTACTGCTTGAACTTGATCCTCCGTTTCAAAATAGTCCCAACAGTTCGGAAATCACCCAAACAACACAACTTGAGGGCTGATTAAGCGTGAACCTGGGCATGCAAAATCCGTTTCCTGTAGTACTTGGAATTGATGACCCGGGGCCAATACTCCAAACAGAAACCACAACAATCAGTGAATTCCCAAAGTGGTGGTCGCCATTCAGCAATGCCTGGTGGCAGTCCTACGTGGGCGCGATTGACGCGGCACTGGGGCGCAACATGAAGGTGATCCTGGGCTACTGGGAGGCGGACAAGGACGGCAAAATCGACAACTCCACCGCCTGGTCCCGCATGTGGCAGACCGTGGTCAGCCACTACGGCTCACAGCCGAATGTGTACTTTGAGCCGATGAACGAGCCCTTCGGCTACAAGCTCGACGAATGGGTACGCACAGGGAGTGAGGAGAAAACACAATGATTTAAAAAAGTACAAGAAAAGCACAGTCAAATGTGGGAAAAGCTTAACAACCCAATGTACTGTCCAATTCAAAGGCATTTTGGCGATGGATTAAGCTCAAATTGCGTGTACCCGTCAGGTGAAAATCTGCGCCAGTTGGATTGCGACGCACCCGCAGGTGCCGCGCAGCCGGGTGGTGGTCAGCGGCACGGGCTTCAACGACGACGTGACCGGAGTGGGGGCGGCCCCGGAGCTGCGGGAGACCCTGCTGTCGCTGCACTTCTACGGCTACTGGGCCGGGGACACCACCATGGACGCCTGGACCCGGAACTTGGCCAGACGCGTGGGCAGGTTCGCCTCCCGCACCATCATCGACGAGGCCGGCGCCCCCATGGACAGCGGACTCGACTACAGCAAGGGGTGGGCAATGCACCGAATTGTCGTATACTAATTGTAATGCACCTGCAGGGACGGGAATCAGTCCACCGCTTACTTCATGGCGGTCACCAACTTCGCCCGCAACAACCGCATGGGGCTGGTCTACTGGCCGGGACTGCGCGGTGGGGACCCCTTCTCGCTGCTGAAGATGAGCAACGCCGGCAATTTGGTGGTATTCTCGGTGAACAACGACAGCGGACTGGCCCGTCTCCGGTCCGGCTGGAACCTGTGAAGAAGGCGGACGGAACACGGGGAGATGTGTTGGTTGACCAGGCGGAAGGACACAGCAAATCCATTCCATCCTTTGAGAACATTCATCCTTCAATCTGCAGATTGTTTGTTTTTCCGGCACATTTTTGAGTGAATCCATGTCGGTTTTGTATATCAGGAATCCGGATTGTGAGCTTCCTTTTTGGTCATTTAGCATTTCCATTTTGTAACAGACCCTTGTACTTAGAATCAATTGGTTGACGGCTCTGGAACATTGTGCAGGCTGGAGGTGGCGGAGTGCAGTTGGATTGAGCGACGATTGGTGACTACTGACTCACTCTCTCGAAGCATTGTGGATTAGTAATTTGAACTGCTCTCGACCATCTCGTCCAATTTCAAAATATGCGGGTTCAGTATCTTTATCGGTCCATATTGTTCTCATATAAATGAGAAGAAGATCGGAAAGTAGATTCTTGAACAAATCAAATGTGAGAGTGGGGAAGAGGGCGGGGAATTGTGATCAAATTGCGCTTATTTGCCCTTCTTGATGATCATTTTGGGGCCCCGCTTCGCCTTCTTTTTGGTCCCGACCGCCTCCTCTTCTGTCTTGCGCTTTTTGGGCCCCGCAGTTTCTGCACCGGTTGCAGCAATCAAACAACCGAATGACATATAGCAGCAGGTGAGTTTCAGCAGATCTGGAGATATCATTATACCAGGCTGATCAGTTCGGGTTGAAATCAGATTCAGCACTCTCGATCAGAATCAGACAGATCAACTAGATCTGAATAACCAATAGGACAGACAGCTCCCAGATACAACAAAAGGATGAAGATAACCCAGATTAGTGTCCACCATATTTTCCTCCTATTTTTTATCATTTTGGACTCACTTGAAGCCCTTCTTGGCGCACAAGTACTCCACGACCTGGTCCACTTTGGGCGGCTCCCACTTCAGCTCGAACTGGTCGCCGGGCGTCACCTCGGGATGCAGGAACAGCTCCCGAGCGGCCTTGAAGTTCCAGTTGTCCGGGGGCGGATATTTCTAGGAACAAGGGAATTGCGATTCAAATGAATTGAATTGAATCTTCTTTCTCACGCTCTGGTCGATGTTCTCGAGGATGGCCTCGATACTCTTGTGCCTCTTGACCAGCTCGAACGCCTTCTTGGGGCCGACCCCGCGGATGGTGGCGCAGTAGTCGCAGCCGAGCAGAATGCACAGGTCTACGAACTGCTCCCGCGTCAGCTCCAGGTCCTTGAGCGCCCGCTCCAGTTGGAACTCCTGCGCAAAATTGAACAAAAATCAGATCCTGATCCTGCTAATTTGCTCCAAAAGTGGAGCATTTGTTGCTGCTGGATCGGCTATTTTATTGTATATCAGTTAGTTAAAAATCAGCTTGATTTGCTAAGCTGAATATCTGATTTCCTTTGGTTCACTGATCAGTGATCTGCTTTGAAATCTCTGTTTTAAATCTATCTCTCTTTGACATCTTTACCGATACCGGGGTCAACGCTGATTGTAGACAGTTTACAATTTCTTCTCCCAAATTGCACCATCAATCACAAATTCAACCTGGATGGGCAGTTTCTTGGCCTCGCTGAAAGTCATGTGGCGCAGAAGTATCCTAGAGCCGAACGTCAGTGCGTCCATGTCTTCGGTGGCAGTGGCATAAACTGAAATAACTGAATATGTAAATTGAGAGTTATGACTCATGGCCAAATGCAAGATTATTATGCCTTTCTCTGTCCGCACCAACTCGGCACATTGTGCTTCCGCCTCGCACGGCGCATCGACCACCGGGACACCCATCAGGCGCAACAAGTGCTTGCACTCCTCACTCTGCTCCTTGGTCACCTGAGGAACAGCCATTTTGACTTTTGAGTGAAGCCGATATTTCTAATTTGGATTTGAAACAACTTTGACAAGTCTTCGGTCGAATCGATGCATTTCGGTCTTGTCCCCGCGTTCTGTTGCCTCGGCCAGCTGCTTTTCTGCCTCGGCTCGTCGCTCTGTGCGTTTGCCGAGTTCTTCGGACTAAAGCAACAAAAATGATTGGAATTTTTGGAAAGCAAAAATAAAGAAATGGCTCATTTCGGTGGCAAACATATCACATATCAGGCATCCAGTGATTCCAGTGCCAGGAAAATTTGATTGGCCATAAAGTATAATTTCATGGGAAATCAAATTAGAAGAGTTTCGCCTATCGAACCAGACAATTAATCGATTCACATATCAGATATCACACCGATAAGCAGCAGCTGAATAGATCTTAATTTTGGATAGGGCTCTTTTTGGAATTTCTTTCTAACCACGTCTATTTTCAATTAATGTGATCCATATATCTCTTTGACACCAAAACGCAAAATGCTCTATTCGGTGAAGTTGACCTTGAGTTCGGGTGGTTTTCCGTCGAACACGAACACCGGTCTGACGCCGTTCTCCATCATTCGAATTGTGCGGTAGAACATCCCATTGAGATGACTTCAATCGACGCACAATTATTGATTGATTGATGGTCTCTGTTCGGGAACCTTGTGGTCTCCCCATCCTCGTTCGCCAGTTGCATGCCGTCCTGGCGGATCGCGATCAGGAACTGGTACAGGCTCATGGAGGCGTCCACCGCAACGCGTCTCCCAAAGTAGGCCTTCATCTCTTGCGTCTTGATCGAGTTGGGCGAGTGATCAGCGATCACTTTTGACAGGTCCTAGAGTCAACTTATGGTGTAAATTAATGCCCAAAAAGAAACCTTAATGCCCATTGTTTGTGCAGTGAATGCTAAAAATAAAAAAAATAATAAAGAACTGCTGACGCTGACGGCTAAAAGCTGTAAATTTCGAATTGATACCTAGCTTGGCTGTCGACGTCCAAGCGCTGTTGAATATTTGCTTCTTGAAAAGCGTTGTTGTTTATTAGTGCTGAGAAAATGAGGATTAGCAATTGATCTCATATATATATTAATCCAAAAAAGGGTAAAATAAAATGGTACGGAAACTAATAAAAATACATAACAAAGCTAATAGTCAAACAGCGCTTTTGCATGTACTTTACCTAATTATGTATTAAGTAGTAATTACGTAATTAGTATTATTAATAATAAATAATGAGATCTTCGAGTCATGGAATTGAGAATCGAGTGAGCTATTGAACCTAATTGAGTACTGAGTACCGACTTTACTTTGATCGGTTTTCGGTGTCTCGACTTAAGTACAAAGGTCCAAACTTCAAAAATGATATTTCGCCAAACTTGTGTAAAAAACAAATCTTTTCCGAACGCCTAAGTGCTAAGTACCTAAGTATGTAGGGCGAGCCTACGAAAGGTCTCCGGTACGAAACGTCTCGCTTTTATTATAGGTACGAAATGTCTCCGAACTGAATTCAGCATTATGTGATATGAAATAGCAATTGTAATCAAATTTTTCACTGTACATTAAATGGCCATCGATTCTTAAAATCCAATATATCGCCGAAAGAACCCCGTTTGCCCATGAAAGTTAGGAATATCTAACTTATATGGGTCTGGCTGGAAAATGCCCAAAACTTATTTCGATCGATTTCTTTCTGTGTAAAAAGTCCCAATCTAACCAAATTAAGGCGCGGAAAAGCATTTTTACGCGAAAAAAATCGATTTGAAATTTTTCGAAAAACCACAGGGGGGACCCTTTTGGATTTTCGGGTTAAAAATTTTAAATTGACAAATTATAGCTCATTCGACGCGCCTCGACGAGCTGAGTCGAATGGTACCAAAATTAGGCCGATAAACTATGGGGCATTTTGTTCAAAATAATAAAATAAAATGGAGCTCGGAGGCATTTCGTACCTATAATAAAAGGGAGACGTTTTGTACTGGAGACGTTTCGTATACCAGCGGTATGTAGCTTGCATATTTGCATTTTGCACTCGATTCCATCCGTATTCTACCTGTATAATATTTTTGCGGTATTTCTATCTTATATTGTCACCAAATGAAAATGGCCAAATCATGTACCAATCGATTCCTCTCGTCGAGTGGAGTCCAACGGTAGCAAAATTATCGCGCGGAAACCATTTTGCGAGAAGTTATGAGTAATTGAATTTGGGGCCTACCGATCCCGTTCCCAATGGAAAATTTATAGAAATTTTCATACTATTTTTAGCTGCGGTGTGAAATAAAGAGAGGGTGAGTAAGAAAGATATGTATGCTATTTTTTCTTTTTCTTTCTCTGATTATACATATCACTCTCTCAGCTCGTCGAGACTCGAGACGCGCCGAATGTGCTATAGATTGTATTTTTTAAGAACGATTTGAACTTAGAAACCGATAGGTCGAAAACTGTGGTTTTGCCAACTTTGACATGTCATAACTCGGTCCAAAATGGTTTCCGCGCGATAATTTTGCTACCGTTTGGACTCCACTCGACGAGAGGAATCGATTGTTATGTGATTTGACGATTTTCGTTTGGTGACCATATAATTTATAATATAGTTTTTCCTTTTTTGCTATCCACGGTTGGTCATTTCTTTCTTTTCTGGTGTGTAATGGGATTATCAAATGGTGTGAGTAAAAAGGATTTCCGCCCGTCATCTACCTGACGCTGAACAAGACGAACGAGTCGCTCGGACTGTCGCAGAATGCTGGGCCCGGCGAAGAACAACAACGGTTTTATCTTTTGTTTCTCATTCCGCTTATTCCTTTTCCATTTAATTGAGTCTCACCCAATATTGAATTTCACACTCGGCGATCGGACACAATTTAGCTACGTCATTGTACTTTAAATTGTCAATTTATCCTTTCGGTGTCATTTTCGATCGAAATCGGGACATGTCCAAATCCGGGTCAGCCGTTTTGGATGCGCTTTTGCACGCGCCCATCGATGGCGGCCCCGGCGGTAGACTGCACCTTGACCGTGGTGGACACAGGTATCGCCGCCGCAGTGCCACTCGCCCCCATCAGCAGATGGGCCCAACGCTTGGGTAAAAAGTCGGCCGCGAACTGCTGTCGGAAGGAGTCGCTGCCCCAGAGCAGCAGCCAGCTGGACATCACCACAGTGCCCGAGTCCATGATCCAGTCGTACTGGGTGATCAGGAACAGCAGGGCGCCAGTGTCTTGCCAAATGACGAACAAGTACTGGGCAATCTGGAGAGGGAGGAAAATGGGGTTGGTTGATGGAACAAGTGTGATGGATGTGCGAACAGAAGAAGCCCCAGATCAAACGGAAATGGTTGGAGTTGGAATCAGACCAATCCCCAATCTCATCAAATTAAGCTAGTAGTACAGACCAATAATTTCACACAATCGATTCAGATCAAAAATCAGATCCAGTTGGATCAAGAAATTTGAACAAATTATGATCACCGAAAAAGTCCTTTCTCAATGTGTGTGTTCTCGTAACCGCTTCCCCCTTTTATCCTTTGCCCGACTTGCCATCAGAAGGGCGATGAGCATGTGGCCGACGAAAGTGACGATGGAGTAGACCAGCAGTTTGCGCTCTGCCCCGTCCTCTGCATCGTTGCCCACACTCGTCTTTTTCTTCACCAATTTGTAGGCGACCAGCGTCGCCAAATTGATCAGAGAGCAGATCAGGATGAACACGAAGGAGACAAGTGCCGATTGGAAAGTCAGATTCGACACGTCGGTGGGCTGGAAATTTTCAAAAATGTTTAGTAGTTTTGAATGATTTCGTCACGTTTTTCAACATGATCAGGAACGCGGTGGTCGCATTGTTGGCGTCCACCTCGGGGATGACGATGTGCTCCATGAACAGGTATTGGCAAGAGCCCAACAGCGGAATGCCGAAAATGGCCGCCAGCACGACGGGAAGGTATTTCCTCCAGAGCTGTGGAGCAAAAATTGGGAAAGGCCTCTAGCAAATGCGGGAGACCTTTTCCTTTTTCCAGGGAATGGTGACTGCGGAGAGGCGGTTGACCAGGATGAGGGCGGTGGACAGGTAGTCCGCCTGGAAGGAGGAGTTGGTCAGGAACGTGAACGCGGCCGAGAACAGCGGGGGCAGGCGCACGAACAGGGCGTACAGCTGTCCGCCGAACAGGGCCGGAATGCGGTAGCCGTAGTAGGAACTGAGCGTGTACAGAATGTCCTGAATGGGCGCAAACTCAGGGCCATCACGGAAAAATATTAAAAAACGTTATTTTCAGGTCCAACAGAACTGATGAGCAAAGGTCTAATGTCTAATCCCTGGTCTCCGATTAGAGTTCATATGCTAGTGAATCAGATCAAACTTAGTGGTCCAAATCCAAATAGAGATCGGACAGACTGGAAATTTGACAAATAAAGGTAAAGCGGGTTCTATCAAATCATCAGATGAGTCAATAAACTCGAATCAATTCTAATGGAATATCTGTGATTTTTTGTTCCGACAATCACTTCGCTGTTTGCCATTTCCCTTGAAATTACCTCCACTGCTCTGGCCACGAAGAGCGCATAAAATGAGGTGTGGAACTTCTGGTGGCGCACGATGGTCACAATTTCGGCCAGATAGAGCACAATCGAGGGGATGCTCAGACACATGGCGAAACAGATGAACTGGACCTGCAGGGTGGCGATCCAGGCGAAGAAGTCCATTGCGCCAGGGTGTGCTTCAATTTTCAAATAAATTTGAATGAGCCCCCAAAAGATTTGGACCTGTCAATTTGTAATTTGATTAATAATTGTTGTGCGTATCTATTGTACTGAGTTCGTGTTTAATTTTCCGCCCTCAGCAGAGGTTCAGAACCTCACGAAATGTCAGGCCCCTTTCCCTTTCCGTGTCACATTCACATTTTTGGAGTTTGAAGGCTTGATCCAGCAGAGCTCAAATGAATGGACACAGTGAATGCGTGATTCGGCGAAAAGAGGGGCAAAAAGGAATAAAGGGAAACAAGATTTTAGATTTTATATTAAATTTTTTAGATTTTGGTGAGAAATGTGGTATTTCTTGCGCAGTCTGAAAATCTGAATATTGGATATCTCACGCATTTTCAGTGCCAAAAATGTATACGTTTTTTGAGTCAGGATATGAAATGACATTTTCTTGAATGCACACAATTCGCCCGATCAAACCCATTGTCTTCACTTCTTTCACGCCACCCCAATTTTGGCCATTCTCTGTTGCTTTTTGCGAGCCAAATTCTGTTTGTGCCGATCCATTTTCGCGGCCTTTTCGGCCATTTCTTTGTGCGTTTTTTCCGCTTTCGCCAACTTTTCCGCATTCATTGTGTCGAATTCGGAGCAGATTCTGCGGTCCCATTCCTCCAAAGCGAATTCATTTTTCCCTTTTGCGCCGAAATAAAGGCCAAAGTCAGTTCGGAGCGCACAAAAGTCAGACACAAATGCGTTGAATTGGCTGCCGATTTGGACCCGCATTCCGCTTCTTTCCGGCAAATATTTGGCGAACAGTCCAACGAAGGCCTCCACGTCCTTGGGCAAAACGGGATATTCTGCCTGTTTGAACTGCGGATAGTAAAATAAATATAAATTTATTTTGAATTTATTTTTAATTTAATTCGCCAAACCTGCGCTCTGATCGCTCCCTCGACGGCCGTCCCACTCTGCTGGACCATTTGCCGCATATAGGCCCCGATGAAGAATTTCTGCTCACTCCCCAACTGGCCACTTTTCCATTTCTGCAGAGCCTCTTCCAAAATTGCGCTTCGCTTTTCCGCTGCGTGGAATTCGAAAGCGCACTCTTCGTTCCGAAGGCACCTTTGCAAGTCGGTTTTGTCCACCTCCGACTGCACCACGAATTTGGCGTTTTCACTGCTCGGAATCGGATTCTGTGTTTATAGTTGGTTGAGACTTTTGCATTTGCTCGCTATTTCTCTGTTTCCAACCAGAAAGGAATCCCCCGCTCTCACCGAGTGTTCGTCCAAAGGCACAATGTGTGCGCGAAATGTGTGTGCGCCGATCAGCTGCAGTGCCTTCTCCACGAGTGACTGTTCACTCTGCGCCCGTTCCAGCCATTCCCTGTCCAACCCAAAATGCCCGTTTGCGTCAGTTTCGACCGCCAACAAATGGCCGAAACAGGGAATGTCCGAACGATGCGGTGGAGGGCTCAGGAATTTTGCGGAGTCCTCGTCGAAAATGTTCGCCTTGCACTCGGCCACAGTGTTCTCCTGGTCGCCCTTCAGGGTGTCCCAGAGCAACTGGATGGACAGAAAATAAATGTGATGAATCCATTCCAGACCAGTCTGTAGTGACCAGGAGGCGCAATTTGGCCGTGCAAACATTGTTGGTGTGTCTCCTCTTTGGCTCCGATTTGGCCCCCTTCTTGGCCGCCGGTCACAAATGGCACAAAGGAGAGCAATTGGAAGGAGAGTATTAAAATGTGCATACCTATTCGCGTTTTATAGTAAAATGGTGGAAATGGCGAAATCATAAAAATATGTATAGGCGGAGAAAGATGAGTGCGGAAAATGGTGGAGATTTGGGGTGTTCGCTTGCTCTTCAATCGATCAGCTGGGCTCTGCCCTCCACCATTGGTGATGAAATTGGCTTAATATTATTTAATATTATAGGTATTCCTAATGATTAATGAAAAACAAAATTGGAACTTCGAAAGTGAAAGTCATCTACACAGCAGATACTCAAAAATCTCACGTTTTACCATTAATTGTATTGCATCAAATGGTTGGTCCGAAACGGTGCCAAAACAAGAAGGGGAGAAATAAATAACAATAACAGAAAAAGGGAATTTGCTGAGACGGAAATCAATTAGTCGCCAAGGTCAGCGACATTGCTCTTCAGGAGACGCTCTTTCAGCTCGATCGACTCGACAATCTGGCGGATCGGACGGTTCAGCACCTTCAGCTGGTGCTCGTCAACGTTCTCTTTGCAAAAGCCCTGAAAAGTTGGTTGGATGGGGGCCATATTTTGGGGATTGCGCAGTTGTGGGCGTCTACCTCCACTTCGTTGGCCATCGCACTGGAGCAGAAGCCTTTGGTGGATGCCTTCAGGCAGTGCTGGAACAGGTTGTTGTTCACCGTGCCGCCGTACTTGTCCAGCATCATCTTCATGTTCTGCTTGAAGAAGTTCCACGCGTGGTGCTGGCAGACGCTGATGCTGGCCATGCCCGCCGACATGAACAGGTAGATCAGGTCCTGGCCGCGTATTTTGCCGTCAGTGGCCCCGTACTGGTAAATTTGGTTCAGCAACTTGGGGTCGGTGCACTGTCCGAGGCCGACAATGCAGCAGCGTTCCACCTCGGAAAAGTTGATCTGGAAAGAAAAATAGGTAGTGCCTTTCCGAAAGCAGGGACGCCCACCATTCCCAGGACCTTCTTCAGTGCCTCCACGTTCTTCTCGTCGTTGGTGCGTCCCGCAATGCCGTAAATTGCCTGTCGCAGGTCCGAGATTCGTCCCCCTTCTCGACGTGATCGTTGAAGAACTTGGCCAGCGCCGTCTGGACGGTCGGCTGGCGCTCTGATCGGGTCTGCCGGCTGAGGAGCAGAGCACGCAGCCGTCCAGTGTGCATATCAAAAAATGGCCGATACACGGGTGAATCGGCATTAGCCGTTGTTAACTTATTACCTTCGTCATCTTTGGGCTCCCATCCGAATTTGGCCGCCATCGGCTCGACAACCTTGCAAACAAATCGGCGAAATCGCTCCTTCAATTTTCCGCCGTTGTGCGACGGAACGTGGTCCAAGTGGCCCAAGCCAGAATCGATGGACGACCAAACAAACTGCAGAAAAAATGCATTTTGGGAACATTGAGTGTTTACCGAAACTCACATAATTCTCCTCCTCTTGGCAAACGTCAAGGAATCCGAGGAATTGCGAAGCGGGAACCTTGGTGCAACTGACACACTGAAATTTTATGTACAATATTTTGAGCACAAAACATTGCGTTTTTTCACCGCATATAGGTCGTTGGCGAGCTGAAATCGGTCAATGGCATCCACCTCTCGGTTGGACTGCCCCCAACAGTTGTTTGAACATCTGGTCGGAGTACTGCACGCGGAAGAAACCAGTGAAGTTGGAGTTCAGCTGAGGCGGGACAATTAGGAAACAGCCCAGCTCACTCTTGCCCACCTTAATCCATTTGTTCGGCTTCGCGTCTTCCACGACAAATGTGTCCTCCTCCTTGACCATCAGATGCTTGACTTTTGGCTTCTCCGAATCTGCGGCGGTGGTCACTCCGATGGGCACTTGCCAAATGGGCTTGCTCTCCTCCACGCCCCCGTCCGACAGGAAGCGCGCCTGCTTCACACGCAACTCACGGCGATTCCCGTCCAGCTTCTCGTCCTCCACGCCTCACTCATCCTCCCTCACTGTGTGCTCGCTGATTTTCTATCTGTGCTCCCTTCCCCTTTTCTAACGTTCTAACCTTCTAAACTAGTAAAACCTAAAACTAAGCAGCAGCGAACGCAGAGCAACCAGACATGTCTGTTGTGCCATAAATTTGGGCGCCTTTAGTCTCGAGTGGTAAATATTTGCCCCTTCCTGAGATATGTCACAGCTTATTTCGTCGGGAGGATCGGAACCGCATGTTTTACAGCGCCCAACTGTCTCGAATTGGAGAAATTTCATTTCTTTTAAGTATTGACTGCTCAGGCGCAATCCGTTGCTATAGCAGTAGACATCTATATCGGGAGTTTTATTTTTATCCGATTTTGATTCACAATTATATATCATGAGGAAATAGTTTTTATCCGCCAATTATCTGCAGAGAGCAATTAAATTCGTACAAAACTCCATCTTTTACTACTGACATCTTGAAAAAAATGTTTCATTTCACCCAAAATTTTTGTAATTAACCCTTGGCTCTATCCAATCGGCCGATTCTCGCCGCGCGGAGGCCAGACATCTTGTTAAAAAAATTGATGAAGGACCACCAATTTTCTCCATGCGTGGAGTTCAGCGAATCCGGCTTAAAATAGGCAATCAATTTTCAATTCCCTTTCATCAACCAATACCAACCTGGAAGTCTTCCTCCTCCTCCTCATCACCTTCTTCCTCCCTCCCAACTTCTTCTGTCCCCACTTCCCTCTCATCTTCACCGCCTTCCTCTTCTCCTTGCTCCTCTTCATCATCCTCGTCCAGGCCAAAGAAGGCCGTCAAGTGGTGGACGTATTCATGCAGAACCGTCTCCACCATCTCTTGGCGGTCCTTCTCCTTTTCCAACTTCTCAAGCCGAATTTCGCCAATTCGCACTGAGCCGGCAATGAAGTGCTTGCCCCTTATGTGGGCAGAGTGCTCCCCTTCGTTGCAGTTTCTGTTAAAATAAGAAATTTGGATCACATTTAAAAATAATCCAACGTACTCAGCCGTTTTCAAAACCGAAAAATGGACGATTGAGCGGCGTATCATCGCTTTTTGCCGACTGTTGTAGAGCTTTGCGAGCTCAAGGAAGTCGGCCAGCGAGAGCAGCATTGCCTTAATTATGGCCAACGCATCAATCACTTTCTCTGAAGCATTTAAATTTATTTTTATTATTTTCTATTTCAATATCCACTGTACGATCAGCCACCAAGGCCTATTTCCGTTTTTGAACTCGCTCCTGGGATCAACCCATCTAGTCACCACCCAACTAGTCACCGCCCAACTAGTCACCACCCAACTAGACACCAACCCAACTAGTCACCAACCCAACTAGTCACCATTGATTTTTTTCTCATCGCAAATGTATAGCAAGACATAATTGTTGATAATATTAAAATATTAATACTACGCGTTAGGCTTAGACATAAGCATAAGCTAGCCTTAAGCATCCTAGGCTTTAAGCCAAATTAGCCCGCTCGGCTACACGTTAGGCTAAGACATAAGCATAAGCCTGCCTAGGCTTGCCAAAATAGCCCACTCGGCTACACGTTAGGCTTAGACATAAGCATATGTTTAAGCATGCGTATTTTGGCCGTAGGTGGTTTTTTGTAAGAGTTTTGACCAATGGTGACTAGTTGGGTTGGTGACTAGTTGGGCGGTGACTAGTTGGTTAGTGACTAGTTGGGGGACACTCCTCGCTCCTAAACCTAACAAAAGAAAAAAAAATCATCATAATGTTTTCTTTTCTACTGCAATCCAATCTTAGAATCTATCTTGGATCTTGGGGAAAACAAAGAGGATTATTGATTGGTCACAATGCCAAACATTTCACTTTATTTCAAAGACACAACACAACATCTACCATGTTTAATCATTTGTTGAATATGACGGATTATGTTTGGTTCATCTCATGAACCAAAGAGTGAAAGAAAAAGAGCTAACCTCTACTAGCCAGCTGCTGGCCGTGGCCAAAGCGATTGCCGAAAGGCCAAACCCAGCAATCAACAAACAATGACTCATAATAGTTCTTTGCACAATTTCAGTCCATTTTCATCACTCGTCGTTTCTTCATTTTAATGCGAAACGGGTCTGCTGGCGTTGCACTCGTTCGGCCCTATAAATTCCGAGATTTCTCACCAAATTCTCCCATTTCACCATTGCAAAAAATAAATAATATTTCCATTTAATTCATCCAGACCAACAAGCCCAATGTCGTCATCGACCAACAACGATGGACTGATCAAGCTGGACGAGATCGCCGAGTGCCGAGCATGGAACTACGAGAAGCCGACGCTGGTCAGTGCCGGGCGCTACACGAAGAAACTGCCGACAAAGTCTGCCACATTCCGCGACAACTTCTACGAGCACTACCCAGCACTGCGGGAATTGGACATGCGCAACGTGATATTCAAAGGTCCAATTGCATATTTCCAAATCCATTCGGAAGTTCCGATCATTTTGAGGCGGCTGCCTTCTGGATTTGCTACTCGGCAATGAGCCCAAGGACTTGGACATGTTCCTGGTGGGGCTGGACTCGGAGGAGGCTACGCTGCAGCGAGTCCGCGACATTTTGGCCGCCTTCCTCCAGATCGAGAAGGACCGGTTGGATGCCAGGCGCAAGAGAGAGGTGCAGCGCTGCTACGAGAAGAACCTGGACCTGGACAGACATGCGCGAAAATTCAGCCTTGAGATCAAGGTTTCATCGGAATGCTTTATGCAAGATATGGTCATGCCACTCTATTTCGGGTGTTATGGCACCCAAAATAAATGCCCCGTTTGGCAAAAAGGCAATCCTTGAATTGGAGTAATGGCATGGAAGAATTTAAAACATTTGAAAACTCCCAGGAAGTCACTTTACGCAGAGAAACCGAATTTTTTAATCAGCTAAGAAACCTCAAAATTTTTAGTCAGTTCTTGATTCTTATTCTACGTCCAAAATTAACCCTGGAAACTGGTTTTCGATTTTTTGAATTTTACATGCCGCTACCCTATTTCTGCTTTTTTTTTTCAGTTTGCGCATTGGATTTACGTCTCCTCTTTTTTAGGCCGTGCGCCAGGGCTGCGTGATTACGATTACGCTGTCCGCAGTCAAAATCCCCGTCCAAATTGTGCTGTTGCGCTTCGACGGAATTGGCCATTGCTTGGCGGACGACGATCTGGGGGCCACCGCCATTGCCTTCGACGGGCAGGATGTGTGGCTGAATGGCGCCTCCAGATTTGCGCTCGAGAACCTGACCATCATGGTGGACCCGCGCAAATTGACTGCAATGGGATCAAAGTAAGAGAAATGGGAAAATGGTGCAGCTGGCTCAATAAGTCAGTGTTAGCACTTGATACTTGTTTGGGTCCAATGCGAGTATTAGTTCTGACACTGGTCTAGTCAATCTGGTTCTGGATGGCATAGATCTCACCATCCACGAATTAACCGATCAGAACCCCTCTGTCTCTACCCAGACATGAATGAACAACAGAATTGTTTAATCCGACCTCGATTCTAGAGCATTGGATGACGAGATGCTAAAATGCATTTGTTTCAGGCGCTTGCAGAAGTACTTCCACAAGGGCTTTGACATTGCGCTGCCGGAGCTGGACATTGCCAAGCTGCCCAGGCACTACCTGAAGCTGGAGATGTGCGACGCGGCCGAGCTGCCCGGACTGGTGTTCGCCTACGACCGGATCCAGGGCAACAAAATATTCCTCGAGCGCTTTATCGGTGGGTCCGAAACAAATGAATATTCCGATGAGGTTTCCCACCAAATCCAGATCGGAAGTCCCAGCAGGAGGAAGAGGAGGAAGCGCCGAGCTCAGGGTACCCCGAGCGCAGGGCTCAGGACGACCAGCAGTTCAACATCCGCCAGGAGAACATCGAGAAGCTGGCCAAGGGCAAGAGCGACTTCTCCATCTTCGCAGAGGGCGACTTCCTGCTGAACGTGCTGGACATGAGTCCGGGCATCACGCCGCGCCAGATCGCCAACTTCTACCAGGCCTTCCGCCGACAGATGGTGCGCGACCACTCGCTGTTCGACTTCGGCATCGCCAGGCGCTACTTCGTCATGCACTCGGTGGCCGACATCGCCGCCCGGCTGTTCACAGGTGGAGGCAACTGAAACAGTGCCAGGCCAATTATATTTTGGGTCTGTGTTGCCTTGCAGCCAAGGACATTGACGAGGCGCTGGAGCAGCTGACCCAGGAGCACATCCGCAGGGCGGAGGCCAAGCTGCTGGAGCCGGAGTACGTGCAGAAGCGGGACCAGCAGGTGCCCATCCGGCGCAAGCAGCTCGACGACCCGGAGGTGTTCCAGCGCATCTACCCCCGCAACGCGGACTTCTACGGGGCCCAGTTCTACAAACCGGCGGCAGAAGAAGGGCAGCAGGACCGGCCCATGGAGTAAGGAAAAGGACCAAGGAGTATGGAGACGAGTAACTTAAAAGTCATCCATCATTGTTATTGCTCTATTATTTTTTATTTACTTATAAAACATGTTTGTGTATCCTTAGCATTCGTTGCGGCCATTTAGTTCTGGAATTAAAGGCAAAACAATTTACTATTTTACAAAGGCACATCCAAAATATCTCCAACGGGCGCTAGAATTTGCCACAGACCATAATTGGAGTTTAAAAGTTGGATAATGCTGGTCATGACTAAAAAGGCCATATGTTTTTGCGATGACATATTAGCAAATGCTCACGAACTTTTCATCGCGAGGCATTGCCAAAAGCATTTGGAAACGCATCTCTCCAGAAGTTCGAATAAGGTAGACTGGACATCCTAATCGGACAAGCCTTGAAACTCGCAAAAGGCTAACGTTGAGAGCCTTGAGCAAGGGGCAGTTGTGACAAATTAAATGTTTGAAATAGTATATTATTTTTGCGCATTTAGATTTAATCAAATCAATAAACTATGCAAAATGAAAAATGATACAAAAAAGTACAATTCCCTTCACGAAAAGACAATCTCGTTCATCTGGTGGGAGTTGTTTATTCGACCATAACGATCATCTCGCATTCAAATCATGCATTTAAGAGCCATCCCATCACCAAATCGATCAGATTTCCCCTCACATTGACCTGCCAAAATGAGATTGGCACTTCTGTCGGCGTTTATTTTGATTGGCAAGTTTTTTAATTTGTTCTTGTTGCGATGTCAATTGCGCCGATTTGTGTAGGCGCATTTCCACTCTGCGCATTCGGATTCGAGTTGAGGTTGAGTGTCGACGAAGTCCAAACGGTGCGTCGGTTGATGGACGGCAGCCGACCAGAGGACTTCCCGGCACAACTGAAGCAGCTGAGTCCGTCAGAGTTGCGCGACAAATTGGCACTGCTGGTCAGGGTTGCCCAAATCAAACTGAGCATGAGCCGATGGGACTACCTGGAGGGCCTGTTGTGGAAGAAGAATGTGCATTCTGCAGAGTCAGAGGAGGAAGAAGAGGAAGAAGACCACTACCATTCAGCGGTAAGTTGCCAGGCTAAGCGAATGCCCACCGCGATAGGACTTCCCGAAATAAAGCGGCCGTCACAATCGACACGAGTTAGTAGTGACATTCTCCATGATTCATATTAGCGAAATTCCGAGGCGGAACTCTTTATTTCGGGGCGCTTTATCGGTGTGGTCAGTGAATAGAAGGGAACTGCCGGTTTAAGCTCTCCAAAGCGGAAGAGACCGCCCGAAGGGTGGCAGTGCTGGCCTTCCACAGCGCCCTCTGCATGCTGCTGGAGCACTTTGTTGGCGACAAAGCGTCCGAGCTGGCCAAATCGCTGCGCAGTCGACTGGAATCGGTCCAGCGAGAGTACGCGAGCGCAAGACAATTGTTCCGCAAGCAGCGGCGAATGGCGGGCGGACGAAGAGGGGAAAGACTGTTGGAAGTGGAGTCAGAAAATGTCGAGCAATGGCACCAACTGGTCGGGGGACCGCACAGTGCGGAACAAATTGTGCACAAAGTGAATGTGCTCGGCAACACGCGCGAATGCGTGGCTCACGCTAAACAGCTCTACGAAGAGGTGCCCCGACACGGAGTGCCGCATCCGAGTAACATTTGAGACGACCAAATGTGTTGGCAAATGTCCCGCCGAAATACAGGATATTACGATCGCGAGTCCTATCAGGCAGATGAGCTCAGGGCCATCAACGAAAAGGTGCACGAAATTGAACAGACCATCACAGATGTGGTAAGCTCCGACGGTTTTCGTCCAGAATTCAAATGAATCTGAACCCTCATCCATTTCTCCATTGGACTGCTACATTTTGTTTAGCGCCAACTTGACGAATTGGTGAGTGCCGCTGGGAAGCTGGAAGGCCTGAAGGCACTCGTGGGGCTGAGCTGCAAGGGCGCCTACTACGAGCACAAATGCGAGGAATGGCAACTAGTGTTCCGCGCACTCTCTGGCTGGATGGACGAGCTGCGCAGAAGGGGCAAGCCAGCGCTGGAGAGTGAGCTCAGAGCCGCAATTGAGAAACTGGCCCGAACAGAGGAGCGCTTTTCCGGCGGATTCACCAGAAAGTACCAAAGGGAGGGACTGAAGACGGCGGTGGAAGCGCTCACCCGAGAGGTGGAGACCCTGTTCGGGGGAAAACGCCTCTCGGAAATGCCCAAAGCGGACAAAGTGAAGCGCCCAAATGCGGAGCTGTACCTGGACGATGGGCACAATCGGAGCAAAGCCTTGAGCACTCTGGAGCTGGTCCAGGTGTTCGCCAAATTCGGGCCACCGAACACATTCAAGACCGACTCCGAACTGGTGCCCAGTGTGTACTTTGAGAACGGAGGGCACTTCAGAAATTGAGGACGCCGAGACATTGAGAAGCATTTTCGGGATTATTTTGTTTGGGCTCTTCAACGTTTTACGGGAATTCCATTGGAAGGTTTTTTAAAGTATTCCTTGTCTATTCTTCATTTTTTAATGTTGGTAAAATGGTGAACATATAAATGATTTTGTCCCGAAAGCCAAATTGCAATTTCAAGCAAAAGTTGTCGACACATTTTGAAAATTTTGATCAATTTTCGGGGTTTCTTCCTCATATTTGAGTGAAAATACTAATATTTAGGGTTTTCTCATTCCGAACAGAATTAGACTAAATTGGACACCTGTTTATGGGCTGGTCCCCTGCATCTTGGCGAACGCTTTGGCACTCATCCTCGAGAACTTGGCGTGCTCCTTTGCCTCAAACAAAAGGCCAACGTCAACTACTGTCAAATGTTCGTATGCAACTGGTATGTCTGATCAGATCGATTTTGAATGACGAATCGATTGGACCAACTTGTCCGAGACCCAAATCCGCAAGATCTGAAAAAGCTACCCTCCAAATGGTCCCGGAGCTGTTGATCAGGTCCACGATGCCGCTCTCGCCGGTCAGCCAGTCGTTGTCCAGTAGTCCAATGCTGGACACAACAGGACCACCCTTTGCCCTTTGACGTGCCAAAATGGCGTGGATGGCTGAAAGAGACCGCTTTCAAAAGCTTTCATTTTTCGCACCTACAGTTTGCTGCGCTTTGCATTTGCATTTTGGCCGCTGCAGAATGAGCTGCAGCCTTTGGATTTGCGAAACTGACCTTCCCCAATGGGCCAACTCCATTTTTGGGGTCCAAATTGCCTGAGAAATAGTATGCATTAAAAACAAATCGAATTTGCCCGAAATAATTTATTTAGAACCTTGGTGCAGATGCAGAGTGGAGGCGAATCCTTTCGGAGATGCCAACGTGGAAGGCGCAAAAACACCGCGAGCGGCAGAAGAAAAGCGAAGGCAGCGAACAACAATTTTAGAGGCATTTGGAATTTTATAAAATTTCGCTTCAAATCAAACGCCAAACTGAAAAATGAATACCTAAATATTTATTAGTTTCGTAAAATGGATTTGAATGACAGGAATTCGGCGCAGTGTGAATGTTGGTCGATTCGGGTAGGTGAGAAGCCCTTTTCTGGCCAATTATTCGAACAAATCACATATTGATATGAGCCCAGATGCCTAATAATGCCCCTTCTCCCACGTTGCATTGCCCACACATTTGCCTGTTTGGATGGATCGAACAAACAGCGTTTTCTTGCCCAAATCTGACTGAAAATGGCGCCAACAATAATTAATCGATTTAAATTAGCATTTGAAATATTTGAGATTTTAATTCGGTTTGTTAGACATTTGTGCGTTTCTTGATTTGATTTCCGCACTTTGATGCATTCATTTTTGGGGTGATTCATTACCCACCCACTCCCCAACCACTGGCCCAATTCCCAGGTCCCCCCACATCAGACAGCAGGGGTCAGCAGAAGCAGAGCTCCCCATTGCCATTCCCCCAGTCCAGAGCGCTGTTTATGCTTATCGATCTCAAACAAACCACTCCATTTGACGGCGGCCAATTTGTTCGCCACAGCTTTTAGCGCCATTTATTCCGGTCAGGTCCGACAAAGCCACAATTTCTGTTGGTCCCTCAAAACCGAAATTTTGGCAGAAAAAGAATACAATTCCTTTTTTGGACTCAACCATGTCCACCAAAGTAATGGCGCTTTCGGCTGCCCTGTTGGCACTGTTATTCGGCTGCTGCCCCTTGGCCGCCCACTCCGACTGGGTCCGGCTCCAGGTGGAGTCGTCGACGTGCTTTTCGGGCGAACGGAGCTTCGTCAGCCTGGACAGCCCGGACCACGACGGCACCAAGGACGGCTTCCGCATCGTGGAGTGCCCGCCCGGCCAGCACTGCTTCAAAGTGCACTGCAGGGGTCAGTCGATGGGGGAACAGAATCCAAAACGTCCGACCACCCGTTCCAGCGATGCGCACCTACAGCGAGTGGAACTCGCACCCGGCACTCAAGTCCAGCGTGAAGCCGGTCTGGCACCACTTCGTGCGCAAGGGATGCAGCCTGCCCAACGACCGCTTCGCGTGCGACGAGTGCGCAGCCGCGGACCATCTGGTGGCGTGCGAACACTGCGCGGACGGGCATCTCTGCAACGGGGCGGCGGCCAAGGCACTGCCGGGCATCTGCTGCGTCCTGCTGGTCGCCTTCGCGATGGTGCTCTGTCTGTGGGCCTTTTTGTGAGTGCTCCAGCAGCAGACAACAGACTGGGGTCGGAGAAGTAATGAATGAACAAATATTTAAATACAAATATGCACTGAACAAACAATACAGGATGGCGCCCAAAGGCATTTCATTGGCACAGCTTTTTAAGACACGTGTCTAAAAAAAATAGAGGAACAATGTAAAAAAAAGACAACCAAATGAATGCCAAAAATGCAGCAAATGCAATCAGCAGAAAGTTTCACAAATTATTGGCACATTGATTTGGAAAGCGGACAAGATTTTGAGAGCCACTCTGTACTATATTATATTAGATTTTGCTTGGAGATCTCCCGACCAGAAGACTTTGAATGCCCCTCCCCAACATTTGTGATTGAAAGGTCAACCGGTTCAGCTTTAAATCCAACCCAGCCAGTGTCTGTTTTGCAACCGGTCATAAATGTGATATGGAAATTGGAGAATAAATATTTATCACCAAATATACTTTTATCAACAAATGGACGCAGTTAAATATTTTAGCAATATTCTTTTTGAAAATACGCATTCACTTCTCCACTCATTTTATCTTTTGTCTACTATTTGCTCACTGAAAACGGTCAAATGTATTTCGAGTTTCCCAAATTCCCCCATTGCCTTGCTCCTCTCCGTCGTCGTCCGTCTCGTTGTTCACGTCGGGCAAGTCCAATTGCACATCGTCGAGCGCCTAAACCAGCAGGCGAGTCCAACTTCTTCTAAAGGCCCTCCCCCAAAACCCACTTCTACTTCCCGTTTTGCGCGAAGTGTCTTCGGAGCCACACTGCCAAACGGAATGGCAGGCCCATTGGCGCTCTTCCAGATGTCCATGGCGAACTTTGAGGCGGCCTAAAAAAGAAATTTCAAGAGAGACACTCCAACAAAGACTCACATCACTCAATCTATTTAAGGGGGAGGCGCGTACGCCGTCCCCCGCACTCAAAAATTTAGCTGTTGGCCTATCCCAGTTCGGGACCGCCACGCAGGTC